>MU968382.1:7903651-8077023 GCA_034641835.2 Pinus albicaulis | reverse complement strand
CAGAATCAATCTGCCTCTCCCATCCTCGCGCAGTATGCTTCAGGCCAACCCGAGGATCCTCCCGCTTCCATTGTCATCCCTCCCCCCGATGTTCAGATGACGGAGTCTACGGTAACCATCCTTTACCTATCCTCCTCTGTGCGACACTCGGGGCCTAGCCCGCCTACATCCTCCCCTGTTGTGACCCTTGATCACTCGATTCCCCCTCATACTCGAGATCACTCCACTGGTGTCTCTGTTGACCTCCGCAGCCCGAGTCCTCACCATGTTTCTGATAGCTCTCATACACCACCTTGTTTGAGTCTTGATCATCCTGCCACTTCCCCCTCCTCCCGTCGTTGCCGCCCGATGACTTCTGTACCCTCACACTGCTGTCATTTCTTTTCATCCCCTCATTTATTGTCTTGTCACACCATTCTGCAGGACCCCCCGTCCACACCCTTTATCGGTTACGCCGATGGTGCAAGTCGCTACTCCAGGAATCTAGCCTCGGCAGGTTGGGCCATCTTCACCCCCTTGCATGCCCTTGTTCTTTCTAACAGGGTATGCATTGGTTCTGCCACCAACAATCAGGCCGAATATGATGCAGTGCGTGGTCTCTTAGCTGATGCCCTCTTTCATCGCATCCTCCATCTGCACGTTCGTTTGGATTCCCTGCTTCTTGTAATGCAACTAAATGGTGCTTATCGTGTGCATAACCCTGTGCTGTTTAGACGCTATTTACGAGTGAAAGTCTTAATACGTGCGTTTGAAACCATAACTTTCAACCATGTACCCCGAGACCAGAATCACTACGTAGATAGTATTGCAAACCATGTTCTAGATTGGCATTTATCACACACATTTCATACAAGACAATAACATTAAATCAACCATCAAAAGACGATACATATCCATAATATGTGTCGCAAACCATATAGTTAGAGTCCATCTACTCTGATACATCCGACATGCCCATAGCATGTTACAAACCAAAATCCAAAAACTGAGGGCACCACCTGCCCCTACATACATCATAGGGGACACCACATGTCCCTACATACATCATAGGGGGCACCACCTGCCCCTACATACATCAGAAAGGGCACCACATGCCCCCACCCCTAATCACTATCTGGAGGATCCCGAGCCAATGGCTCTGCCCCTGCAGCCTGTAGATCGCGCATCGCCTGACCGGCTATTGCCATGCGCCGCATGACACCTCGCCACTCCGAGGGTACACCAACACATGGCTCGATGAACTGGTCGTCCAAATCCTGCCACCCGCGCTCTGATACTCCAGTCAACAACCGCTCGCATCTACATCGGATATCCTCCAGCTGGGCAGCTGCATCCTCATTTTGCGCTGCTCTCGAACCACTTGGACCTGTAGCCCCAGACGCTGCCGATCGTCCCATATATCCGGCCGGTTTCACCGGTGCTATATCTGTACCAAAAGTACACGAATCAGTACCTTACTCTACTATTAAAAATACTTTAACATGCCCATACAAGAATAGCAATCTGTCACTTACCATCGGGCCCCCAGACTCGACCAGGCGGAAGTGGCAGGTTCGGATCTCCACAATAACTCATCCCACTATAGAGATAGTCGTCTATGTACAAAGGCATCTGATCCCAATGGGCAAAAAACTCTGGTCGAAATACTCGCCCGACCGCCCCTCCTCCTCCTCTGCACAGTATCCGTCCCCAACGGCGCATCCTGGGCTCTTTCGGGCCCCCATCTGGAAGCTATACATGAGGCCTCAAGGTTGGGATCTTCTCAAAGAAGAAGGTGCACAACAAAGTCCCATATGCACAGTCATGGTTCACCTGCCGCCTGCATAGTGACAACTGTCGCTTTAGCGACACCAACAGCATTTGGGCCCACCCATAGTAGGTCCCACCCAATACACTTTCCACTAACATCATCTGCCCCCCAGTGATGTGATGGAACGCCTGGCTGCCCAGGATTCGCAACACAACTGCGGCCACTGCACGAGTTTCTAGCCTCTCTAGATCCCCGATCGATATTCGAGTCCCCTTGACTTGGAGACCCAGTCGACCATGGCGTTCCACGAACTCCATGATATGTCGCCCACGCGGCAACACTGGCTGTGTGTTTCCCACCATCCCCATTGGCGGAAGACTAGTCAGGAAGTACACATCCTGGACCGTCAGTTCGATCCTGTGCCCTTGCACCACAAAGATCTCCTGATCGGGATCCCAATAACTGATAATCCGGGCCAGTAACGGTTCCCCTGCTCTCATCAATGGGTTCTCCACAAACTTAAGAACCCCAAATCTGGCCAACACACGACGGACGCCCTGATCCGCCTGGATCTCTGCCCGAAGTGTCCCCAGATCTCTCTCTCTCCAGTTGACCCGTAAATCTGCCATACCCGCACAAACACATCACATTTGTCAGCGTTCAGATCGGGCAAACCATAACCAAACACCAAAACCCAGCTTCCAGCCATAAAACAGCACCAAAACTCCCTCATCTCCCAGGTCGCAGTTTTCTGCCATTTTCTGGACCAGGTCGCACTTTTTGCCCTCAAACCTGCGTCCTGGGTCGCACTTTTTGCCCCAAAAAGTGCGACCCGACCGTAGAGATGAAGGAGGGGTTGTTTCTGGAAGGTTGGGCCCTAAACTGAAAAATTAATCCATCAAAATGCAAGAGCAAGGTTAGGCCTCTTACCTCCAACTGACAGATCTCGATTCTAATGGTCGGTTTGTCCGCTACGTTCGCCGCAAGATTTAGGGCCTTCCCTCCTCTCCACATTCACCACAGCAACAATAGAAAATGAATGATTTTGGAGGGAAAACTGCCTTATTAAAAGAAAACCCCTGTTTCTTCTTTCGACTGCTGCGACCACACCGTAGCCCCGTTCGACGAACCGTCAGAACCGCTAGAAAGATCTCACCGAGCTCTCAAATGGGTTTCTATTAATTTTTGGTGATTTGATACTTCACCCGGACACATTTTGTCCAAGAAGGGTCACTTTACCGCTCCTTAAAATTGAATTTCCTCACTTACGACACTTGTACTTGGGGCACCATAATGCCCCCTTACTTGTCCATGTTCATGACGATTTTCGTCATGAGTGCCCACCTTGTACTCATGTTTCCATGGTCCCCCATTGGGGCCTTTATTGTGTGGCAGCACTATCGTGTCACCCTTGTTTAGAGCATCCAAGTTGAGTCATCCTTGCCTCCATAGAGTCTATACCATATCCATTTGTACACCATTCCTGCTCTCCATCATTCATTGCTTGGTCCCTCTCTTGTGTCGCACACTATGACCTTCAGCCCCACTGTCCCCTATCCCTTCTGATATCGTGTCAGTCGCTGCCATGTCATTTATGCCCTTTATGCTCTAATAAGGGAAGTCGTCCATTCGCCACCCCATCCTGTCCATTCCGCCATCATCATTAGTGTCAGTTTGTCCGTCGCTCTACTATTTTCTCTCGTGCCTTCGTTGAGGGTCTCTCATTACCTCACCTATGGCGGACCTCCTTCTGTCGACATCAGCTCATTCATTCCAGAAGCCAGGTCTAGAGGGCGGTGTACCTTGGTTCCAGCTTCCACTATCGTGCGATGCCTCGGATCAGGCAAAGGGATCTCTTCTTCCCCTTTGACTTGATTGTTTCTCCAGCTCCTTTCAGCATGATCAAGATCCGTATACTCGATGGTTCAGTGATCCAGCAGCAGCTCTTGATGATTCCCGGGTGTGTGTGAGATGTTTCAGCCCTCATGAGGGGGTGGCCCTGCTGGTAGCCCCCCACATGCCCGGATGACCTCTTCTTTGCAGCCTTCGATGCCGCTCCAGATTTTGATGATGTCGGCCTTAGCCACTTGCAGCACCTCTTCGATTTGCATGTATCAGTCAGATTTTGTGAGCCCTTCCCCATTTACGGGGGGCATTTGGGTTGTATTTATCTCATGTACTCAGATATTATTGTACTAGTCCTGGCTGTTATCCCAGGCACAGCATGTATGTGAGACTCTTCATTGTATTCTTATCTGGCTCCTGCTTATGCCAGTTGTACTTTATGGTTCGGTCCCTTGTTTACCGGACACACTATTCTTTTGTACTTTGTCTCGGCGGGCATAGGTATGCCTCCCCCGCCGCCTTCAGCACAGGTACCCTCTCATAAAAAGAGACTTGTTGCACCTGCGAGTCTCGTCTCCTCAGGGTCTAGTCCTTCAACACACTATCTACCTCACATTTCTCTCTCTGACATCCCTTTTGTTGTCTAGTGATTGTGCTCTTACAACGTACTTCGGTCATACGATTTGCTCCTGACACTCGCACGCTGGGGGGCAATCTGTTACACCATTTTTTGGTCATCTAACTTATTATCATTAGATGGACCCAAGTACACCATGTAAGACCAGTTTTACCCTAAGTAAAATCGCTTTCACTATGTTAAAACAGGAAACCCCAAAAGGAAATATTAAACAAACCTATATTTGTTTGATTTTCCTCATGGAATAATTAATTAAACCATAATTTAATTATTATTCCCAGTCATGTTTAACCCAAAAACAAATAAATTAATGAGATAAACCCATAGTTATCTTATTATTTTCTAGGAATAATTATTTAAATAATATTCCTTGTTAAATATGACCAAATCAACCACCATTAATCAAATAAATCATTATTTACTTGATTATATCCCAACCAAGATTAATAAATCATTTATTTATTTATTTTTCACTAATCAAGGGATTTGACCCAAGTCAAACACCCTTTCCCTCCAACAAATAATAATAAAATATTCCGTAGAGGTGGATCTAGATTTGATTAACATTATTTTAATCATGCACCAAGATCTAGAATGACCCAATATTTTGTTATAAATAGGATGGTTTTCCCCATCATTCTTCACCTTTTGTTGCCTATTAGATCACTCTGGATCTATACACTTGGTCTCATTTCTACCATTTTGCTCCCATTGAGCTCTATCTTCTACATTGGGTTTTCTACATCTACAAGAGAGAGAAAGTTTAGATCTGAAGTGCTGAGGACTACAAAGAACCCATCCCATTGAGGAGATCTGGATACACCTTCTTGTTTCCTCCCAGGTGCCCTGTAATATAAAAATTCATTCAAAAATCGTGTTCTTGTCTTGTCTGTTGGATGCATGGAGCAAACCCTTTACTTTACTACTTAATGTCTTTCCATTTAGAGATCTGTTTGTTGCAGCATTTTAACTATTAATCGCAGATCTGAAGATGTTTGGCAGCCTCTATTGTTGTTAGGGCTATTAGTTATGCGTAGCTAAAGTGGTTCTTTTTCGTACACTTCGACGAAGAATTCATACTAACAGTGCCGAAACCCCCAAATCCATTTAAAGCCTTGAAATTTTTCATAAAAAACAAAGTTTCATTGCTATGGACCTAAGCCCCTTGGGCTAAGCCCTAAACCACTTCCCCACCATACGCTTTGGGTCTGGAACCACTTGCTAATACGTTAAGGTGCTAATCGCATCGGAAAGAATCAAAGACACAAGTCTTTGCCATACTCCAAAATTTCCGATTGCGATTAGCCTTGCTGCTTAAGACCCCCGATCATATTATTTTCATATAACCCTGAGCCCGCCCTTGGCACTTAAACCTTGTGAATATTTCATTTCCGACCCATTTTTCCTTTGTAAATTACAAAAACCCTCTTTTCCAAAGTTTTGATTTAATGAGCCAAAGTCACATGTTAAATATAAAATGGTTAGATCAAAAAGACCGATCGCGCAATCGCAATCGGGGAAATTTCAATGGGTTGATCGGAAAGACCAGGCCCACAGTTCCGATTGCGATTAGGCCCTAATTATATATAAAGCCCCGAGCCTATCAATTTTCATACATCCAAAGGCCCCGCAGTCGGGCGCCTGTCCGCTTTATATATATGTTTTTCCACCCCGATCCATAAAAACCTTTGTTTATTTCAAAAGTTCGGGTTTTATATAAAATACAAGGGTTTCTCCCCGATTCCATTCTCCACCGTTGATCTAGTCCTTTGATCCAACGGCCTGTGCTCAATCGCATCGCAAAGTTTCAATCGCAGGTTGTTGTGTGACCCCCCCGATTGTCGATCCTCGATTCAATCCTGACCATTGATCTAGTCCTTTGATCCAACGACCTGCGCTCAATCGCATCGCAAACTTTCAATCGCATGCATTTTTTTTGTGCCCCCGATTGCCAACCCCCGATTCGATCCCGACCGTCCATCTGTTTCGCGATCCGATGGCCATCGCACACCCTTACGATCCCTCCGATTCATTCCATGTCGTCGATCTGGTCCTCAGATCAACGGCCATCGCTCAATCGCAAATGGCTCAATCGCAAAGTTTCAATCGCATATTGTTGTGTGACCTCCCCGATTGCGATCCTCCGATTAAATCTGGGCTGTCCATTTCCCGCCTATCCAACGGTCCTTATTCCCTCCGATCGCAAGTCTTACCGCCATTTCAAAACCCTCTGATTCACTTTCCGTCGTTGATCTGATCTGCAGATCAACGGCCAGCGCTTAATCGCATCGCTGCGTTTCAATTGCACGCACTTACCTACCACCCCCGATTGAGATCCTCCGATTAGATCTGGACCGTCCACGTGTCCAGATCGGACGGTCCAAAACCACCTCGCCTTATTTCTTCTCCCCGCTCTCATTTTTCTGTTTTGCGCCGATCTCCACCGTTAGATGTTTTTATCCAACGGCTACGCTCCTCCCCCGCCATCTGAAGCAGTTTAAACCTATTTTCCGCAGGATTTCTTAATTTTTTTGTGTTTGATGCAGGTGTTCTAAATGGTTTTCCATTGTATAACGAAGAAATGCCAAGGGCTGGGAATGACGATTCTCATGCCCTCGTTTCATTACAGAGAAGCCATTCACGGGGCTCTATTCCATGTTTCGTCAGTACTCTATGAGTATTGATGCCGTAAAGCCCAGTGCGGGTCTGCACATCGACAAGACATTGTTTTAATTCAAACACAGTTAAAGAGTATCGGTTTTGAAGACAGAGCACAGCAGATGAAGATTGAAGATAGTTTTTATGGGGAT
Organism: Pinus albicaulis; assembly: GCA_034641835.2. Classification (NCBI taxonomy): domain Eukaryota; kingdom Viridiplantae; phylum Streptophyta; class Pinopsida; order Pinales; family Pinaceae; genus Pinus; species Pinus albicaulis. The sequence goes on along the minus strand of MU968382.1, from coordinate 8,069,981 downwards.
TACGGCTAAGACAGTTATTAAAAGCCTAATCCCAAATCTAAAACACAGTTTAAAAGAAAACCTAAAGTGTTTTATCAGACAGAAAGCCTCCACCGCCACATCTGAGGCAAATTGATTCCTCAGCTACCACCGAGCCACCTGTTGCCTCAAAGCATTCAAATAGAGGTCGAAGTTATTGAAGAAAATCTGATATTCGCCTCCAGCACAGCCAAGAAATTACTCCACACAGCGTACAGAGCATCAAAGTCAAATAAAGCTCCCACCGAGCTTTGATATTTATTGTAAACAGTTAAATATAGTGTTCCACCTGTGAATTTCTTCATCGAGCCTCTCAAAGGGCTGAGAAGTCTTCACTCTACATTAATTATCCTTGAGATATTTTGTTAAAATCTCACCTCCTCATCTTCCTATAAGTACTTCTGCAGAAGATGAGAAGTTGTTGGTTGCAGAACTTTGAAATACACTTGAGCTCGAGACTTCTATTTGTACATAGTGTTCACTGGCCCTTGAAGCTCTGTTTGTGCTAGAGTAGTTAGGTTGAATAGTGAAGATGATTGCTGAACTGAAACATTGGACTTGAATATTGTAACTGGTTTGACATCAATATAAAAGTTGTTTCTTGGGATCCTGGTCTTTATCACTGGTGAAGTGCTTCTTTCTTTGTTAATCGTTTTCCTTCTATGTATGCCACATTGTTCATTTTCCCTCTGTAAAGAACAGTTTAAACAGGGTTAGGATTTTCTATATAGCAGTAACCTTCTCTGGCTGAGAAATATTTATCTTAATGTTTTCTTCAGATTTGTTTATTTAAGAATGATTCAATACAATTTAAACAGTTAGGAATGTTAGCGTTCCCTGGTCCTTCTATTTGCTCAAACATTGTTCTCGAATGTTATTTCCATTATTTGCTATTAAAGTTAGACTAGAGAAGATATGGATTGCCCTGATTCCTAGATTCTTTTCTCCAAAGGCAGATTCTGAAAGTTTCCCTTGGTGTTGACTGAAAGCAGACTAGGTTTAAAAGTACTTTATCTGATCTTAAGTTACACTCTGTTTTTCTTATGTGTTTTCATACTTTCTGAAGGTAATTATGTGGACTACTGGATTGTTTGTCAATTAAGCTGCTTTAATAAGAACTTGCCCAAGAAGTCTATGGTTAGCCATGTCCTTGGTTGGTTTTAAAACAATTACTTAAGAGGATTTTCTTGTTTGGACTGACTATAAATCCTCTGAGAAATTATTATCAGTTTCCACCCCTCCAACATTTTAATGTTTCCATTTCATCATTTTAATCTCAATAATCTTGTGGCATAGATAACTTGCCCCTTGGATCACACTTGATGTTGTTGTTCAATTAAAGCCTAGATATGACTCCATAGCCCAATGGACTAAAAACCAGCGTTATATCTATCTGTCTGCCAAATCTGTTCTATTTGCTTGCAACTTCTCACTTTTGAAAATTTTTGCACTTAGGACTTTCCCCTCAAGTAACATTTCATGCTCAACCATCCAAAACAAAACAAAACCCTTGGCCTTCATAACTAGCCTAATATCATTACCTTAAGCTTTTCAACGACAATATCCATCTTTGTACATATTGGAGAGATCCCTCTCCGGATTCAGAAGGGCTAGATCCTAGAATCCCAAATTTGGTTGAAATGATGTTAACTCTGTGATTGGACTCTCCCAATCTTGCTAATAAATTACAGAGACCTAACAGAACACATGCACGTATTATTGAAATTATCCATATTTATTAATTTAGTTATTTATTGAATATTTAAACTTATTATGTACTATTAATTTGAATATGTACAGATGAAATCAATATCGATGATGAGATGTTAGAAAATGTTGACACACACACATACGGAGATAAAAACGCTGACCATGTTATACGATATTGTGTTAATCACATTTTTTATTCATAATTCATAAAGGAAAATGTGGCAGTTCAAGCCCAATTATTGAAAGGTCTCCTAACATTAAGGAAATTAAATGAAGCTACGACTTTATTGGGTATTCAAAAATCAACAAAAGATAAATAAATGAAGGAAAATGTGATACAAAATATAAATATTTCTATAAATTCAATTAGAAGATCTAGATAGAAAAATGTTTCAGATGCACATAGAGCAATACATATGGCAGTGGTTTCATCAAGTACTAAAGAGAATCGCTTGGTAAAAAAATGGCACGAGCATTAGGAAACTCACAAAAAACTTTGCACAAATATCAGAAATTTCGGCTACAGATAGATGTAAATGATGAACTCGCTTGTTAGAGAGCTATTTGTAGGCAACCATACAAAGATAGGATTAGATAAAATGTTAAAAAAATATGTATATGAATATTGGATGAAAAATTCATGTGCTTCGCCAAATGCAAGGGATGTGATGTGAAGAAGAATAGCACGAAATCACTATGAAGTACATCCAAAACATTTCTTGGACACCACTCGGATAGAGTTTTTCAACAAGTTCAAAGAAGAGAATCGTGAAATTGATGTCTCAATCAGTGCTTTGTGCAACAAAAACCATGGTATGTAAAACTTATCACCATACATGACACTTTTTATTGTCATTATCATGTGGAATTTCAATTATATTATGACACATTCCTTAATTTTGGTAGAAATTTTTAAAAAGATTCACCTCCTCCTTCCACTATCCATGATTCCATATCTCAAATTCTATGTGGAAGAGAAAGCCATGAATTATTTTACCAAAAGAAATGTGTTGGTGGTAAAAAATGCGATGATTGTGGGAATCTGACTAAATTTAAAAACAAATATCATACTGATATAAATGATCAATCATTTTCCAACATGAAAGTGAAATGGAAGAGATACGAATGTATCCATACATCGATTCAAGGTTCAAGTGCTAAAAGAATTTATTTACAATAAGAAGAAATTTTGTGATAGATTTTTTGAGAAAGTTTGAGGCAGAAATTTATAAATACATCAAGCATTCCCATATAGCTTGATGGCAAGACTTGCAATTAAAAAAATCCTTTGAATTTTTTCCACCAGGGACCATTTTGCTAGTAATTGATTTTGCATAAAACTAGACATTTGTTCCACAAAAAGAAATTCAGAGTGAATACTTTCATTCTGACCTAGTCTCCATGCTCGTCCATATTCTATATAGACATGCTGAAAAAAATGTTGATCATATAGAAAGCACCAACGAAAATCGTCATGTTATGAAATAATATCACTTTTATATCAGTGACAATCATACACATGAAACATATTTTGTACAACATTGTTTTGGAGAGATTTAAGACTCCTTGAAAAGTTGTGGAATAAAAATCAATGAACATTGGATATGGTTAGATGGATGTGCAGGTCAATTCAAATATTCATGATCATTCTTTTGGTTGTGTTGTCTTCATATGAAAACCCGTATTAAACATTGTTGGAATTTCTTTGAGACTGGTCATGGAAAAGGAGAACATGACAGTGCAGGAGCATGCATAAAATGAGCACTTCAAAGATATCAAATGGACCCCTATGCAAACCAACTTTTAGATGCTAAATAATTTGTTCAATGGTGCATTGCTACACTAAGCCATGAGACTAACTAATCAAGGGAAGTGACAAGGTACATTCAATTTTATTTTTATTGGATTTCTAATTTTAAACAGTGTAAATTTATCACAATAATTATCTTTGATGGTATTTTGATATGATATTTATATTCTTATTTGAATTTTCCATATAGTTTTTTTTGGCATATTAGGGTCGAAGATGTAGATAGATCGATTGGAAATGACGTTGAAACAATAAAAGGGAATTGAAAATTTCATTCAATTAAAAAAAATTTGTCCACAAATGTGTTTGCATTGGATAAAAGAAAATATTCTTGTTTTTGTCATGTTTGCATAGACAACACAGAATTCAATGATGTTTTTTAAAACAAAATGTATGTAAAAGATTGGCAACATACAAAGCTAAATATAAAGGGTAAAATGTTTTTTGCAATGTTTGATGAAATGAAATTAGAGGAGACTACAATATCATATGATGGTGATCAAGTTTTTGATCTTGTTAGAGAATGTAACATTTCAATTTCTTTCAAATTATAGAGATCTATAAATAGATAATAAATCAAGTACATGTATGTTAATTTTAAAGTTAATTTTTCATGTTATGATCTAAATTTAAATACATAAATTTTTTTTATTGTGCAGGAGATTTTTTGTTGTAATTGCACCTACTATCAACGATGAAAATGTGAAGTATTATTTGATGCGCTGCACTGAATGAAAGATGAAATTATTAGAAAACTATAAGGATCACGAGTTTACATATGACAGAGGGTCTATTATATTGAAAGGTTATTTTTTCAGACAAACTAATCAAAGTTAGGATTTTTTTTACTTTGAAGACTATGAACCTGATGTCATAAGTTGTCAATATATTCACTTGGTGTGTGCAGCATGCATAAAGTTGATAGAAGTTCAATCAAAGAAAAAACAAAAATTAAGAAATGGCAAATGTCAAAAACCGATCATGAACGGATCATTGAAGATGGCATTCCATTGGAATTTTTTTGATTGAACTTCCCAACAAATTATTCTCTTTGGATTCATGTTTTAGAACTTCCAAAACTCCACTAAAAATTAAACTTCCTTGTTATGTTATCTGTGCAAGTGTTTTCACATGTACATTGTTTTGGTACATGCACACGAGTAATTTATACACGGGTACACATACACATTTCTATATTATCTGGTCTAAACAATTTCATACATTCTCTAGTGTAATTTGTCATAATGTCATTATTGCAAAATGTACATATTTGTGTATCTAACATAGTTGATATAATGCAAATTTGAAGTTGCGTGATTTTTTTTAGACGTGCCTATCTATTATAAGTAAATTATATAATATTCATTCTTGAATGCAAAATGTGTGGTACGTTTTTTTGTAATTTCCACTTTACTATCGACTGAAAGTAGTTTTTCTATGTGCATTGATGAAAAATGTTGCACGTACTGGATATATATGTTCTAGAATGCAATTTTAAAATTTTATGATTGTTTAACACATCTAAGAAGACCTAGAATCTTATGATTGTTTTTAGATATATATACACATCGATATGTATTGTACTTAAAGCATTTTAACATATGTTTAAACATGTACTTAAAGCATTTATATGTACATATATTCATGTGAACTTTTTTTTGTTTGTAAAATGACAACTTGAATTTTGAAAACAAAACATTATATCACAATCACATGCCAAATGTAGTTCAACCATCCAAAACTTGAGTTTTAAAAACAAACATTACATCAAAACATTACTGAACACATGCCAAATGTAGTTCAATAGATCCAAAACTTGAGTTAAAAAAAAATATTAGTGAAAATGTGAAGCTGGGTTACACTTTTTGCCCCTTTTTGAGAAAAAAATTTCATTTTTTTCGGTTCTTCAACTTTCTGCAAACTATAACAATTTTTCTGTGTAGAATTTCATTTTGCGATAAAAATAAAAGTTGTGAGAAATTTTTTTAGCTTTCTATTACTTATTTTTTGAAATTTTTTTATGCAGATTTGATATGTCAACTTAGCGTTTCTTTGAGTGTGTGTTTCTTAACAATCAAAGGATTCATAAGAAGTCATGTTATGACACAATGTTGTATTAATTGAAAATTTGTGTTTTTGAAAAAACAAAATGTGTTACAACAATCTAGACAGAGTCTACTTTGTTTTCGTCATATTTACAAAGCCAATAGATGCATATCATAATTACTAGAATTTTTTGAACTGGTCCAATACGAAAAACTGCGTATTTTGGATATGTTTCGCGTCGCAAGAAATTTCTTAACCTATAAGTTATAAACTAAAAATCTAAAAGCTTACCCATTAGAGCCTTCAATTGACCAATGTAATGCCCCATAATAATTTTTTTTCAATTTTTTTTACAATGATTTTGGGAGTATTTATGTAAATTTTGATTTCAATCGGTCCTACAATGACCTCGGAAATCATTATGGTAATCTCCATTTTATTAGAAAAATAATTAAAATTAATAAACGTTTATGAAATTCCATAAAAGTTATATTTCCTGAAAGTAGATTCAATTCTGAAAATGCTTGTCTTGGTTCCAACAGTTAATTAACAACCTTTCATGGAGTTTAATCAGTCCAAAGTTGCAGAACCGTTTTCAGAGCCTGGTTTTGCGTAATTGGTGACGCGTTAGTTCGGCCGAACTTTTATTCCAAGTTCGGCCGAACTATGTTTTCCGCTTACGAGTCGTTAAAACTAACATCTTAATAGTTTGGCCGAACTATTGTGTAATTCTCCGCCGGCCGGAAAATTTTGTGGAGCCCCCTACAAAACACACATTTCGCGTCAATATAAATTGCCGCGAAATGATTCACAATTTTCGCACATTTCGCACACAACATTACTTCACATGCCAAATGTAGTTCAAATATTCAATAAAAACAAAATATTATATCACAATCACATGCCAAATGTAGTTCAAGCATCGAAAACTTCAGTTTTAAAAACAAAACATTATATCACAACATTACTTCACATGCCAAATGTAGTTCAACTATTCAATAAAAACAAAACATTATATCACAATCACAGGCCAAATGTAGTTCAACCATCCAAAACTTGAGTTTTAAAAAGAAAACAAATTATATCAGAACATTACTTCACATGCCAAATGTAGTTCAACTATCCAATAAAAACAAAACATTATATCAGAACATTACTTCACATGCCAAATGTATTTCAACCATCCAAAACTTGAGTTTTAAAAACAAAACATTATATCGCAACATGTGATCACATGCCAAATGTAACTATCCAAAATTTAAAATCATTCTTGACAAGAGTAAATGTAGTTTAAAACTATATATATATATATATATATATATATATATATATATATATATATATATATATATATATATATATATATATAGTTCAATGTATAGTGTTACAAGTATGTTATATAGAAAAGTAAATATATGACTGCATCTATCTAAGATTATATATATAAAAAATTAAATTTAAGACTAAATCTATCAAATATAATGCTGCACACATGTGCATCATCCATCAAATACAGATGGATGTAGTGTCTCTCCCAACAAAGTCACGATCATCGAGATATTTTGTGAAGCATGGGGAAACTGTACACAATCTGTACAAACATTAAAATTTATTGTTTTAAAATTGAATGAGAATACAAAACTTCATGTAAAAAAACAAAATGGAAAAAAAAAACATGCAATGCCTCATGAGGTTCCCTCTCCATCGTGTTTTGTTGCTCATCTATTAAAACTTCCTCCACAAGAACATCTTCCACGGTAAACTATATAATATACATGTACAAGTATATATATATTACAAATTTTCAAATTAAAATGCATATATAAACTAATTTTCAATAATATTAAAAAAAAGTTAGACAACTTGTTCTATAATATTCCCAATTAGCTATAAGCTAGTTGGAATATTAATTTTTTTTTTGCTTCTTAGTTTGATGAATAAGAGGGTATAGAGACCCATAAATCTCCTTATTAGGAATAAAATCACTCCTAATGTGAATGGAGATCATTTTATTAGCTTAATTAAGTACCCTTTTGTGTGGAAAGGGGCTGGAGCGTGTAGACTGGGTCAACTTTGACGAAATCAATAGCGCTGTCATGGAAGGAGTGGCATTCATGGAGGGACAATGCAATTTTGGAGGGAGACTCCATGGATGGAAGTAGTGAATTAAATGAGTGGGGCCAAGGGTGAGGAAGCTCACCAATTATATAAGGAAGGAGATGGCAGCCATAGAAGACATGTTTTTAGATTATTATTTTGATATGGTATATATGACTATTTTCTCTTTTCAGCTGTTTAGCTAAGGCTGCAGTGTTGTTTAGCACAGGGTGTTCCCGAGCGGGAATCCCACCTTCATCCTCGGGGGACTTAGAGATCCCACTTAGGAGAAGTATTTGCACTACATTGCCACATTCCAACATCAATCCAAACTCCATCTTTCATCTACAGTGTAGTTTCTGTAGAGGGTTGTGTTGTGTTGCAGGGTGCAGCAGTGGAGGGTTGATTTGGGTCACGTCAGTGCTTATTTTCAGTGGAGGAAGGTTTCCTTCCTTTGGGAGGCCAGCAAAGAAGACACTTGAGCATTATTGATATATTTGGCACTAGGCCAAAGTTTTTTTATCCCCTACAACGCAGTATCAGTCTGGATCTGCGTTATTCTAGGGAGGATTTGTAGGGGTAGTTGCAGTGGATGATTTGGGGAGTGATTTCTTTAGTGGAGAGGTCAGCCTTTCATCCAGAGGATCCATTGGAGGAGAGCTATTTATTTCCATATCAGCTTCAGCCATAACTCTTCAGATATTTTGTTGCAACATACCTTCAACCTAGGGTTGTAACTCATATTTGTATTTTGGATGTATTTTCCGGAAACCCTCTTGGGTTGTCTTGGAAAGGTGATATAGTGCCTTGATATTCATGTATGGTATCTTTTGAGGCATATATCACCATTTTTGTATTATTTTATGATATATTTATATATTTGTGCTCACTATGACTGCACTGTAGTAGCTTTTCTAGCATTCTTCCTAATAGCAGCACCTCACTTGGAGAGGGTTTATTTATTGGAGGCTTGTATGCTCCTCATGTGTGGATTTTTCCTCAATATATTATGTTTATTTGCTGCTATTTTGATGAATAAAAAGGCTCCATATTGTTCTCCATTGTTGATGTGATAATATACGCTACTATTTCCATGTTTATGTACTATATTGTTGCTTTTCCTGTTTAGGAATATTACAGTGGTATCAGAGCATAATCTTGGCTCAGCCTATTCATCTTAAGCCAATATTTCATCAGAAGAAGGAGATCCTCTCACAGATAGAGAGAAGAGATATCTCGAAAGAAACCAGAGATATGATTATACAAATGGTAAAGAAGACAAAGGTAAGACCCCTTTATCAGGAGAATATGAGGAGGAGTTCACTAAGCTTCTTCTTAGAACTATGCAATACATTTCAAGAGAAATAAAGGAGATGAGGATGGATAGACACAAAGAATCCCATAAAGGGTTTCTACATGGATAAGGCTCCAGTATTTCTCATCATTAGAGTGATCAATCAGTGAAGCAACATGTTTCCCAACGCTCTACAATGCCTACATTTTTAGCAGTGGGAAATGGAGGGTTTCAAGAACAAGAAAATCTTGAAGACTATTTTCTGGAGTATGATTCTCAATCTCAAAGATTCAAGGATCATTTGAGTTTTCAATAATTATGTCAGATCAAGGACAATAGGAGGCCCTGACATCACAATAGAGGTGGAGGATTCATACAGAATCATGATCTACACCGGACTATGGGGAGATTTTTCTTACCCAACTTTGATGGGTCATCCAAATGAACTTCCAAATCATGGGTAGAGAAGCTAGACATCTACTTCCAGTTGAACCAAGTACCAAAGATGGAGGCCATCAAAATAGCAGCACTGCACCTTGAGGGTGAAGCACATGATTGGTGGTTTCATGGACTTTCTACATTGGGTCATGCCAATGTGACTGCATATTCAGAGTTCACAAGGAGATTGGTGGAGAGGTTTGATCTAAGAGACCCGGAGGCACCTTTCATGGGGCTAGCTAAGCTCAAACAAACAGGTAATCTAGAAACTTATATTTATGAATTTCTAAAACTTTTTGTTATGGTTCCTGATATATCTGCTGCAATGAGGGTCTATATGTTTATTGATGGGCTAGCGGAACCTCTACATGGGTTGGTTAAATCTACCAAACCCACTACCTTCAAGATGCCATTGAAAGGGCTAGAGATCTATAAGATGCCTTGCCAAAATCAAAGGCAAAATTTCATCAAAAGCCCACTTTTCCATCAAAGGGAAAATATGAGAAGGCTCCTTTTTCAAATGAGAGCCAAAACAAAGTACCTCTTAGTGATGATGTCTGAAGATACTTGAGGAGAAGGAAGCTTTTATTCACATGCCAAGAATCATGGGCACCTAGACATAGATGTGAAGCAGGAAAGGCACACTATATAGAGATATTTTCAGATGATGAGGAGGAAGAAGAAGAAGAAGAACCAGAAGGAGGTCATAGTGTTGGGATAGTAGAAGAGGATCCACCACCCCCAGGAGGTGGGAATGGAGAATTTTCTCCAATTGGAGGGGCCCTTGCATCATTGAGAGGAGTACCCAAGTACTTGACCTTGAGGGTTTGAGGTACCATTCAGGATCAGATGGTTTTAGTTTTGATTGACAGTGGGGCTACCCACAACTTTATTGATGGCCAACTAGTGCAAAGAAGGGAAATACGCACTGATGATTTTGAGGGATTTTTAGTTTTGGTCCCAGGAGGAAGAACTATGCAATGCATGCATTATGTACCATCTTTATCTTTCACCATGGGGACATATACATTGACCGATCACTTCGTTTTGGTTGAAATATCTGACACCAATGTGATATTGGGTGTGAAGTGGTTGATTACTTTGGGGAAGGTCACCATAGATTTGGAGACTTTGCAGATGGAATGGGTGGATGGAAAGAGTGGAAAAAATCATATGATTAGGGGCATGCACACATATCCCTCACAAACAACTTCCACACAGAAAACATAGTTGGATTTTCACAGTGGAAGCAAGGACCTAACAGTCCCATCATGTATGTAGATTAATTTGGCCCATGGGACATTACTGTTTAATGGAAAACCACCTGGGAGGCCACCTGATCAGGAGTTGGTGAGAAATGTCTCACAACATGTTGCACCACTCATAGATCTAGGAGGAGTGGGAGCATTGGGAGGTCATGGTACAGCACAGATAGTCTTGGGTAGACTCAAGGAGGAGGGAGACATTCTCCCAACTTCATCATTACCCACTCTCACCTCACATCTTGTGTTGAGAGAGGAGCAGCAGAGGGGGGATGGAAGCATCCCGGTATGTAAATTTGGCATGGGAGATTTCAAGGAAGGGGGCAACCACATGAAAAATGTTGTACAGGATAGATCATCAACGCTATCACTATGGAGGATAGATCCTTATTGGAAATCCCAGCTGTTGGTGCATTACTCCAAGGATCTTCTTACTTGCATGATACTTGATGACCAGCTACTAGAGGAGGGGTATTCAGTCAAAGATGGGGTCATCTACTATCAGAGTAGGATCTTCTTATCTAGAGTACCCAAGTTCAAAGAGAAATTACTACAAGTAGCACATGACGATTTTCTCTTCAGCCACGCTTATTCCATTAGAGCATACCATGCCATCATGGAGGGATATAATTGGGAAGGCTTTGAAGAGGATACATATCAGCATTTGAGGAGATGCATGGATCATGTGGAGATGGAGGAGAGACATAACTTTTTGATGGAATTATCACATCCACCTCTTTCCTCTTTGGGAGTGAGAGGGGATATATCTATGAGCCACTCCATTGGTGTGAGCAAAGCATATGGTAAGGATCATTTTTTTATGCATAATGATTTATTTGACCAATGGTTTAATTCCTTTACCATAAATGTGCAGGCCATTGCTCCAAGTGGGGGCACTCTACCTTATAAACTTCATGGTCAACTTGGGGCCATAAATAGTGTTGAGCATGGCCACTCCCTAGGAGGATATAGGGAGATGATATATCATTCAAGGTGTAATACAAAGGCACCAAACATTACTCACCTTCTCAAAGCATGTGAGAATACTATGGCAGCAAGTAAGTGGTGAAGAAACCACTTACCATATCATTATCTGAGGCAGTCAGGAGATATATTGTGTTGGTTCCACATGTGGGACTATGATCCTCCTCCAGGGTTACATATGGTAGCTTATGCATCCTTGGTTTTGATCCCATACATTGATGATATCCTTATTATTATTGGGGGAATGAATGGAGGAAGGATGAAAGTATTGAACATGTCCATTGGGAGAGATATTATCCATGTTTCTTATGCTTGATGTTTCAGGGAGAACATTGGGCAAACCATGATTGCTATATTGGATCTTTTTCTTCCTTATGAGGTGATTCATTTTCATCTCATGAGTACCTGGGAGGATCATGTCATGGAGGGGTTTATTGGGAGACACTTGGTATATGAGGAGATCTTATCACATGGAGGTGTCACCAAGGAAGGAGGAGAAGAGTTGCAGCACTCACCTTTACAGTTTCTTTAGGACAAGAAACATTTGGGAGGGAGGACTTTAATACTCCCAATTAGCCATGAGCTAGTTGTAATATTAATTTTTGCTTTTGCTTCTTTGTTTCATGAATAAGAGGGTATGGAGACCCATAAATCTCCTTAGTAGGAATAAAATCACTCCTAATGTGAAAGGAGGTCATTTTAGTAGTTTAATTGAGCACCCTTGTGTGTGAAAAGGGGCTAGATCATGAAGACTGGGTCAACTTTGACCAAATCAATAGCGTTGTCATGGAGTAGTGGCATTCATTGAGGGACAACGCAGTTTTAGTTGGAGACTCTTTTCATGTCTTAAATGAGTAGGGCCAAGGGTGAGGAAGCTCACCACTTATATAAGGAAGAGGATTCCAACCATAGATGTTATTTTTTTGGATTATTATTTTGTATATGGTACGTTTAGACATGTAGCTTTCTTCAGCTGTTTAGCTAAGATTGCAGTGTTGTTCAGCACAGGGTGTTCCCAAGCAGGAATCCCACCTCTATCCTTGGGGGACTTCCAGTGCCCACTCACTAGGATTATTTACACTATATTTCCACATTCAGGCATCAGGCCAAGCTCCATATTTCATCTACAGCGTAGATCCTATTGAGGGTTGTGTTGTGTTGCAAGTTGCAATAGTGGAGAATACATTTGGGTCACTTCAGTGCTTAAATTTTAGTGGAGGAAGGTTTCCTTCCATTGGGAGTTAGTAAGGAAGGCCCTTGAGCCTTATTGCAGCGTTTGGAACCAGGCCACACTATCATTTTCCCTACAGCGTATTTTCTGTCTTGGACTGCGTTATTTTAGGGAGGAGTTGCAAGGGTGGTTTGAGAACACCATCTGGGGAGGAGGTTTTCTAGTGGAGGGATCAGCCTTTCATCTAGAGATTCTATTGGATGAGGCTAGATTCTTTGTCATATCAGATCAGCCACATATTTCTTGCTGTATTGTTGCAGTGAATCTTCAGCCCTAGGGCTTTGGTTCACATCTTGTATTTTGGTGTATCTTTTAAAACCCTCTTGGGTTCTTGTTGGAGGTTGTATAGAGCCTTGATCTTCATTGTATATTATCTCTTGAGGCATATATCAGCCAATATATCTATTTTATATTCATTTGTGGTAGTAGTGCTCTTATGACTGCACTGTATCAGTCTTCCGGCATTTTGATATAATAGCAACACCTCTTTATTGAGGGATTTACTCATTTGAGGCTTGTATGCTCCTCATGTGTGGATGAATAAAAAGGCTCCATATTGGTCTCCATTGTTGATGTGATAGTATAAACTTCTATTTCCATGTTTATGTACTATATTGCTGCTTTTCCTGTTTAGGAATATTACATGTTCAAATGGTTCAAATGGTATGGATTTTCCTATCTCCATCATACACTCCATCGCTAGAGTTCGTGGAGAAGGGAAACCATCTCCAAGAACCTAAAATTCAAAAATTTTAATAGTATAAAATAACTCAAGATCTAGATCTCAATTTATAATAAAAATTTTGAACTTCAATTTATAACTTATAACTTAAACATATTTAAGTGAAAAATTGAATACTTGTGATGGTGGATTAGGCACATCTCCTAAGGGTGGCTCCGAAATAAAATCTCCAGAAACCTAAAATTCAAAACATTTAAAACTGTAAAATAACTCAAGATCTAGATCTCATTTTTTAATGGAAATTTTGAGTTGCAATATATAACTTAAAAACATATTTAAAAGTGAAAATTTGTTCATACTTGTGATGGTGGATGTTATGACAAAATTGAGTCCTGTTGGGCTGCTTCAATGGTCAAATTGGAGTAACTATTTCAAACCATATTTTGACTGAAGCTTAGCCTCTTCAGTTTGAGAGGGCTCTCTCACAGGTAATTTATGATATTGGTTAATGATAAATATATATGGCTAACTCTATGAATTGTGTCTTGGTTTTGTATGTTTGCAAGTTGAAAAGATGAAAGCTTGCTACCATTGGGCTATGGAGTCAGTGACAAGGATCTCAATGACAATGGCTCTCCTTGTGGAAGCTGAGGCATATAGATACCTTAAATGAAAGTAGAATACACACATACAAGGTTTACTCAATATATAAATTTTCAAAGGAAGTTAGAGCATGAGAAGCATGAATTCTGAGTAATGAACATTAAGATACTGAAAGAACGACATTGAGAAAGATATCCAATAGTTTAGTGCTTGAAAGGAAGTCAGAGCATGAAAAACAATAATTATGAGTAATCAAACATTAACATATTGACAAAAATTAATAAGATAGATAGGGTTCATGAAAGTATCAAATGAATCTCAGATGAAGGATGAAACCAATAGCCATTCTCCATTACTGATAAAAAACATGTTTACAATTGCAGCAGTTAGCCATAACATATCCCAACACTTTCTAACTCTAAAACTCATTCCTTTATAGAATGAGGAATCATACAAATGATTTTCCACCTTTCTAGCTTTGAATTCCTACCTTAGAGACCTATTTCAAACATGATTCTATCACTTGGAGACTTCCTAGGGATATTTCTGTTTTGCAGAGTTTGAATACAAAAAGGACTCTTCTTTCATTAATAGTTCAACAAATCAATTTATTAACCCTCATCAACTATAAACAACTAATTTTCTGAGTGTACTAGAGTGTTTATGTGTCATTATGCCACGAGGATGTTGAGTTGGACCTTCTCCAAGTCGAATTTTTACAATTTTTTCACAAATCTGGTTAGTGAAAATTCTGAAAAATAGGCTTCAAAGATGAGTGTATAATTTCCAAACCCTGATGGTTTTGCAAAATCTGAGAGAGGTTTTTGTAGATGGACATGTGCTGACGAAAAAAATCTTTCATATTTCCAAAATTCTTTTTAATTTTCTAGGAAATATTAAAAAACAACTCGCTACGAAAGTAGACAATTTCGTAGCATGCTTTTCTAGCGTCCAAAAGTAGCTTTTGCACTCAAAATTTCTGCTTTTTGGCTATTCTAGGGTGTCCATCATGAACTGACACCTCATCACTACCATTTCTTCTCCTTGAAAGCCACAAAAAGTGGTATTAAAGGCAAAAACACAGCTACAGGTGTTTTCGTAGCGTTTTCCTGGCTTTAAGCCTAGGAAATGCTATGAAACTGTGGAAAACTGTGCAATTTCCAGATTTTGACTTTGCCTTAAAAAAGTAACCTCCAGCTGTATAAAATTTGTCTTCAACATGCCATTAACCTCTTAAAACATAATAAAACTCAATTTAAGAGCCTTGAGGTGTTTTATCTTCAAAAAACATCCTTTTCACCTTTAGCAAGTTTATTCGTCACTAAAATGACTCTGTTTTTTCTGAAAAACATAGGGTTCAAAGATGAGCTCTTTTCTCCCTATCCTTGATAGATGTTGAAAAACTTAAGGAGGTTGTTTTAGTTCAGTATTTCATGAAGAAAACCCTCTCTTGGGTTTTTGAAACACATCTTCGGTTGTCCAGAATCTGCATTCTAAAAACATGTAAAAAATAGGAAAATTTTGCATTCTGAAAATAGGGTTGAAATACATACTTGTATCTCCCAAGTTGTAGCACCTTTCAGAAAAGTGAAAGAGGTTATTGTTATCTGATATCTTCTTGAAAATAACCTCTCTCAGTTTCTTAAAATACTTTTTTTTTCCCAGAACCTTCCCTTGAAGGTGACTTCTCAAAGTCAGAAAACAGAGAAATGCTTCATATTCGCTACGAAACTATCAACAGTTTTGTAGCGTTTTCTACCTATTTTACACTAAATTCATTACGAAAGTAGGGATTATTGGCTAAAATTACCTTTTTAGAGTTGTAATCTTGGGAAATTAAATATGTCAGCAAATGATGACTGATGGAACATGATGTGACCTATATGGAGGTGGTTTTGAGATGAAATGAGGGTGGTCTTGAAACTTAGGATAGGTTAAATATAAAAAAATGAAAATTCCTATGCCAAATTGAAAAAGGTTTAAGGAGACCTTACCCTTTTGAGGAGTGAACTGTATGACCATGTCAAGTAATGACTCACAAAATTATGAGTGATAATAGTGGCTGCACTTGGGATGGTGTGCCCCTGTGGTACACCAAAGAACCTGTAGTTCCAGTGGCATCCATCTTCTTGGAAATAAAAACTCTGAAATTTATGAAAACTTTGCCAAGCTCTTATGGCCTTCTCCTTAGGCTCGAGCTTGATGATTATTGCTGAAGAACTAAATATGTTGAAGATTGCAACAAGAAACATGAAGGAGGCATCCTGAAACATCTTTCCTGATCCTAGTTGGAAAGTGATCACCAAAACTAGGTGGGGGCCACACAAGTGATTTTTGTCGCAAAGTCTATTTTTAGACTATGTCTATTTTTAGACATGTCGATCATATTCTATGAGTTGCAAGATGCTATTTACGGATGGTTGGTCAAGTTGGAAAAATAGATGGACTTCTATTTTTAGACATATTGGGCAAAATCTATTTTTAGATTTCCGGTCTAAAAATAGATATGCCGAATATTATTAGCTCTTAATAATATTTGGACTATAAACATTATCTTATTCTCTTGGAGCACTTCAGTTAAGTGCACAGATGTGGCACAGGAGCTGACAGAAGGAATTAGGCTATTCCTGAGGGTTAAGTCGAGCTATTGCATGGATACTTAAATTTTGACTCATGTGACGAGTTTGGAGGAGTTAATGGGACAGCTAGTGGAGTTGTGTTCTGTTTAACTAATATAAACATAGTTGAGCTAGTTGTATCTAGTCTATTGATTGATACATAGTGAGAGTGGTGTGAATTAATTATTAATTAATTCACTAATTATAAACTCATTAATCAACTAAAGAATACATTAGTTAACTTCAGTGCATGGACAGTTTTAGTGGAGACTAGTGCAAAGATAGGTGAAAGGGCAAGTGTGACTATAAGTGATGCATGGTTTGCATCCAACACTTAGTATAGATGCCTATAAATACTGCATGAGCAAGGCTGGGGTAATTCATTCTCATCAAGAGGCATTCTTTAGCAGGGATTGTGCAGTAGAGGCAGGCTAAAGGCTGGCAAAGATTAGTACATGCGTTTTGCAAGATCAAGCCTGATTAGTGTGTAGCAAGTGGAGATTATACCGAGAGCTTGTGAGGAGCTTTTTATGATGATTGTTACATGATCTCTATGACATATATGCCTCAGAGAGTTAGGGTTTTCAGCTTTAAGCTTTCCCATTACATCTTGTGTTCATATGTGTGATTGTTTGTGGTTTTAATGTATGCATGCAATTGATTTTATTTCCGCATGTAATGATCAATGGTAGAAGAGATTTTGTATTATGCATGAAGCTAAAATAGTGTGTGATCAGGAGAATCTCGGTGAATAATATATTAGTTATTCAAATTTCTACATGATATCAGAGCGATATTGATCATTGGAGCAATTGCAAAGCATTGAAGCGGTTGAGTTTTAGGATAAACTCAAGAAAATAAAAATGGAGAAGAATGACACTATTCCGGTATACTTGAAAAAGTTTGTCCACTGTAGGGATGAGATTTGGAGTGTAGGAGTTAGTGTGGATGAGGAAGGACAAGTCAAGAAGGTTGGGATTCGAGCAAAGAATCTCTACAAACTTGAAGTAGATGGGATGTCTATAGAGCTTCCTACTGTTGGGAAGTGCAAGAAAGACATGCAATTGATGCTTGAGAAGGAGCAAGTTTTGCATGTAGGTAATAGTGAACCTAGGGATGTGGAGAAACCACATGATGAGGATCATGGAGTGGAATAAACCACTCATGTAGAGAAATTTTGTGCCAGATGGGCAGAGGGAGTGCATGCAGCTATACCACCAGGTGAGAGGTGGGGCGACATGCATGATTAATCCCAAGAGAAGATTTCTGGGTAGGATTCATGAGATGGTGTGGATATCATGAATTGAACCTGGCTACGAGGTGCCCACAGCGCAGCAGTATCATGATCAGTTGGATTGATGCAGGCAGATCAAAGTGATAGTGTCAAATACTAGAGCGTAGATCAGAGTTGACAGCAAGTGCAAGAGTGCATGGGTGCAAGAGTTCAACAGCGCAGTGGTTCCTAATGACATGTGCAGTTAGTACCAGTAGAATTCGAAGACTTTGATGATAGATGCATCAGACTGATTGAGTTTTTTGGAGCCTATTCAGTTTTAGAGGAGTTGCATGGCGCTTGTGAAGGTTGTAGGGCGAATGCATGGAGTTGCATGTTGCATGCAAATAAAGTCCTTTCTTGTTGAGAGGGAGTGTTGAATATTGCAACAAGAAACAGTGAAGGAGGCATCCTGAAACATCATTCCTGATCCTAGTTGGAAAGTGATCACCTAAACTAGGTGGGGGCCACACAGGAGATTTTTGTCGCAAAGTCTATTTTTAGACTATGTCTATTTTTAGACATATGGATAATGTTCTATGAGTTGCAGGATGCTATTTGTGGATGGTTAGTCAAGTTGGAAAAATAGATGGATTTCTATTTTTAGACATATTAGGTGGAATCTATTTTTATATTTCCAGTCTAAAAATAGATATGTCGAATATTATTAGCTCTTAATAATATTTGGACTCTAAACATTATCTTATTCTCTTGGAGCACTTCAGTTAAGTGCACAAATGTGGCACAGGAGCTGACAGAAGGAATTGCGCTATTCTCGAGGGTTAAGTGGAGCTATTGCATGGATAATTCAATTAGAACTCATGTGAGAGAGTTTGGTGGAGTTGATTGAGGAAGTTGATGGAGTTGTGTTCAGTTTAACTAAGCTAAACATAGTTGAGCTAGTTGTATCTAGTCTAGTTGATTGATACACTAGTGAGAGTGGTGTGAATTAATTATTAATTAATTCACTAATTATAAACTCATTAATCAACTAAAGAATACATTGAATTAACCGGTGGGCAGTTTTAGTAGAGACTAGTGCAAGGAATGGGTGAAAGAAGCGAGTGTGACTATCAAGTGTGACTATAAGTGATGCATGGTTTGCATCCAACACTTAGTAGAGATGCCTATAAAGACTGCGTGAGCAAGGCTGGGGTAATTCATTCTCATCAAGAGGCATTCTTCAGCAGGGATTGTGCAGTAGAGGCAGGTTAAAGGCTGGCAAAGATCGGTGCATGGGATTTGCAAGATCAAGCCTGATTAGTGTGTAGCAAGTGGAGATTATACTGAGAGCTTGTGAGGAACTTTGTATGATGATTGTTACATGATATCTATGACATATATAATATATAGATAGTTGGGGGTTTTCAGCTTTAAGCTTTCCCATTACATACTGTGTTCATATGTGTGAATTTTTATGGTTTTAATGTGTGCATGCAATTGATTTTATTTCTGCATGTAATGATCAATGGTAGAAGAGATTTTGTATTGTGCATGAAGATAAAATAGTGTGTAATTAGGAGAATCTCGGTGAATAATATATCATTTATTCAAATTTCTACAAAATATGTACCTACTAAAAAGATGCTCAGTTAATTTTGAGCTTATTCACATAGTCCTACCTACCTTAACAGCTGCAATCTCAATTTTTAATGCAAGCAATATGAAACCTCCAATAAAGCTAGTAAATTAGCTAATATAACACTTAAAACTATTGACTGCACTTGAACCAAAAGTAAACAAGATACTGAAATGACAAAGGCAACATAAAATGTATATGATCTTCATAATGAAAATATAACTGGAAATCTGGATTGTAGAACTTTTCCATGTAGTTAGATATAGGATCATAGAAGACATAATCTGTTTGATGATTCTCAAGACATTCTGTAGCTTTGGACAACTCATATATGCTTTTCTCAGCAACACAAGATTTCAGTTGTGTGCTATCAAACTGATTTTCAAAAACAAGGTATTCTTCCTCAATCTCAAAAGAGAAAGGTAGCAACACACTCTCTTTGTGTTCTGGAATTAAAAACTTTTGAAAAGACTAATCTTGATCATGAAGACTATAAGATTGAATTTGGTCTTCTAAAAATTCATTTTATTTCTCAACGTTCTTAGCAACTTCATCCAAAAATTGAATCTTATCTTCTGACTTGCACTCAAATGACTTTAAATAAGAAGACAAGGACAAAGAAAAATTTTCACCCACTTCCTCATTAGTGTGATCATTATTTGATGTAGGCTGATGCAAGGAATGACATGAAGAATAAAATTATTCCTTTACCTGACGATTATAGAAATTATCTTCCAATATTTCCTCTTGTTGTTTGAAATGATTCTCATATTCATGATGATCAAAAGGCTAACAAGTCTTCTACAAATTTTCATCAAACTCATAGGATGTAACATGATTTTCATAAATAAACTCCTTTTGGGTTTCATTTTCATCCAAGAGAGAGGCTATCCTTTCTTCTTGGTGATGAAAGGGATTGTCATGAAGGGCCTCTAAAATTTCCTCATCCATAAACTCATCATATTCATAGCAATTCTCCAAATATTCAATAAAACTCACACAATGTTTACAACAGTCTTTGACCAAAAATAAGGAGTGATGGCACTCTTCATACATCTCATAAAATTCAAAATGGAAATCAGCAAGAGAATATAATGAACCATTTGGTATGCTTTCGTACCAAGACCATGCTTTTCCTTCTAAAGTGACCATAAACATCTTCATCAGACAATCCTCAAGGAATTGAACCTTAAGTCCGTGTACAGGCATATGGAATCTAACCAAATGAAGAGTAGCATTGTCTTTATTTTCATATTTAAATATGGGAAGATCAGTTAATCATTCGAACTTTGGCATAGGATTTGGAAACCCAGGGATGTGAGACCGATTCATAGGGGCATACCTAGCATTTATTCTTGCAATGGAACTCACCTTGGAACTTCATCAAGCTAATAATCCTCAAGTAGTGGAGTCACCTTCCAATTTATTATTTGATGTGTGGAGTCACTAGAGCATAAATACAACCAATATGTACCTAAGTGTTTGATGCTCTCATACCTTAGAACTGAGACTTTTTTGTTCTTCCCAGGAAAATTTTCACCTTCGGTCCCCGGCAATGGTGCTAAAATGTTATCACCAAATTGAGTCTTGTTGGGCTACTTTAATGGTCAACTTGGAGTAACTGTTTCAAACCAGATATTGACTGAAGCTTAGCCTCTTCAGTCTAAGAGGGATCTCTCATAGGTAATTTATGATATTGGTTAATGATAAAGATAGATGGCTAACTCTATGAATTGTCTCTAGGTTTTGTATGTTTGCAGGTTGAAAAGATGAAGGCTTGCTACCATTGGGCTATGGAGTCAGGGACATGGATCTCAATGAAAAAGGTTCTCCTTGTGGAAGTTGAGGCATGTAGATACTTAAATGAAAGTAGAATACACACATACAAGGTGTTAGGTCCTCGTAATTTGTTAGACTGGAAATACCAAATGTACAACAGTAACATCAAACCAGTCTTTGGAGTCCTAGGACCTAGCCTTCCTCGACTCAGAGAGGGCTCCTTATATACTTGTGTAAAGGATGTAACTTGATAGATTTTAGGGTTTTGATTTTAGGCTAGTTATAAGGATTAGGGTTTGTTTGTTTGTTTGGTTGGTTGGGTAGGTTGTTAAGAAAAATAGATAGAGTGAGAGAGGTTTAAACCATTAGGCTATGGAGTCTGAAAAAAGTCTTGAGAAGTGCAACAATAGGCCAAGGGTATATCACAAGGAAAGTCTAACAAAGCCAAATGGATCTAAAATCTTATGTGAGTGAGGTGAACATTAAATTGTGAACATAGTAGGTGAAAAAGGGCAGTTAAGAATTCTTCAACAAATAATTTAACAAGAATGGCCTTTAATATTAGTAAGCATAAAGAAATAACCAAAGATAGGGAATACCAATAAATTCTTTGACCAAACCCTAGCAAGTAATCACTAAGACAACAATATAGTGAAACATAGAAAGCAAGGAGCTTGTAAGTCTTCTAGTGAGTTCACCTTCAAGCAAAGAAAAAATTTAAGATAAACATATAGTAGAGATCAAAGAGTAGGTAAATCCTAATTTCTTTAATCAAACTACAAAGACCTCCAAAGAAACCATTTAGGATAAACAAAAGGGCATGGAAAATCATAAACCTCTTCACCTAAACCTAATCAGCAACACTTCAAAGAAAAGACCTTAAAAACAATGTTTAAGTTACATCAAAGAGCAGGGCTAACTATGAACTAATTTGACATTGGCTTCATGAAATAATATTTAAGATAAACAAGCACAAGTGGAACTAGAGAGCATTTAAGGATTCTCTAATCTAACCTATCAGAGGAAAAAATACAAACAGCATAGAGGAGACAGAGCTAAGGTGCCTCTAAACAACATTTCTTAGCCTAAAATTTATGTCATAATACATGAGAAAGATGAAACAAAATGATAACATAAGAAAAAAACACTAGATAGGAAAAACATCACCATTAAATATGTTCAGGAATCCTGCAAGTGAGCTTGCTCCATCATCATGCAAATCAAGACAGTCACAAAGTCCAAAGCCAAATTTCTCCTCAATCTTCAAGTCTATTATATTTCTCTCGATAATCATCCAACATGTACAATGAGGCCTCAATGTTGTATTTAATTAGCAAGGATGGCCAAAACCCTAACTAGGGTTTCCAAAATGTCATAAATACATCATAAATGCCATTTTTGTCCAAAGAGACCATGCAAGGCTCAAAGCACACAATATCTAAGGTAATAAATGAAAAATAAATTCAAACATAAGTTTTGAGCTAACTAGGAGTGATTTGCCTCAAAATTCATTGAAAATATATTTTTTTCCATAAATTTGTGTCTTTTGTTGACTTTGCAGGTAAGGGTGCAATGCCAAGGCTTGAAGGGCGTAGTGCGTGCACCAGAAAAATAGGTCATCTTGCAGCTATGTTTTGAAGGCATTCCCAGTGTCCAAATGAGCTCCATGATAGATCATTGGAAATATTGTCAAGTTTAATTTCCAAAATTACTTTTTGTTTTCAATTTGGGGTCCATTTCCCTTCCCAAAAACTCAATTTACCAAGGCTGCTTAGGGCGCAGCGCCAGCTCTGAAAATAGGGTAGAAAGTTGATTTTTTTGATGTTTTTGGCACTTTTGGAGTATCAATTCTGCTCCAAATGATCTAAAATATTTTTTGGATGATGTAATTTGACTAAGGATTTCAAAAATTTATTCCATTCTTGAAAAAATTTCCCCAAAAAAGAGCGCAACACCAGTGGCGCTACCCCATTGGCCCTCCATTTCAGTCAAAAACTAAAATTTTCAAAAAGTTGAAAAAATCTAAATTTGCCTTGCTCATGGTGTTTGGGATGCCTGTAGGGATGCATAAACAAGGATTTCAATGTTTTCTTTTCCCTTTTCCTCCTTGAGGGCTTGAATCTTTGCAAGGGCTCTTTTGAGCTTGGACCTTTCAATCTTGTTCCTTAAGGCATAGTGCATTGTCGTCTTCTTTTGGAGGTCAAGATCCCTCTTGGTCTTCTCCAATAGACCCTCTAAGTGCATATTAGCCCTCTCAATCCAAGGTTCTTGGTCATAGTCAATCTCCATGGCAAGAAACTCACTTGGAGTGAGATGCTTTGCCAAGGTTGCCTCTTGCTCTTTCTCCTTGGCTAAGGCCTTCTTTAAGCCAATTTTTCTTGGCCTCCTTCGAGGAAGATGTTATTCCTCTTCATCAATGTCTCCATATCTATCCAAGCCCTCATATAGCTTAGCCTTGGCCTTTGTAGCCTCATTCTGAGCTCTGATAGCTCTGATCTCATAAATGGCCTTTTGTGCCTCCAACTGCTTGTTTTCAACCTCATAATAGTGGATGACATTTCTAGCCCTACCAAGATTGGTTTGCATATCTTTGATTTGGGAATCTTTGCCTTTCAGCAACATGCTTGAGATCCTTGCCTCATTTTCATCATCAGTGTCGACATGAATGAGTTCAAATTATTGCTCAGTCTCATGTTGGTCTTATTTTTCTTCATCCATGACCTTTTCTTTACCTTTTTCAAGCTGCTTAGTTGATGTGGAAGGCGTGGCCCCTTGCCTCTTGAGGGAAGAAGATACATGCCTACTTCCTCTTTGGTAGGTCAAAGAAAAAGGTTCAATTATGATCATTTTAGTGTCTTCATTCTTGATTCCAGCATCATGGGTATCCTTTTTGTCCTCATGGCCCTTATCAACACTGCTCTCATGGCTACCTTCATCATTGGTATCACCATTGCTATCATGGCCCTTTGACCCACTGTCATCATTAGTGCCAACATCATCATTATTTTCTGATTCAATGCTCTATGTTTTATCACTGACATTATCCTCACTGATATCATTTCCCTTATCAGCACTACTGCTTTCTGCCTCATTTCCCTCATCTGATCCACTGATTTGTGCTTCATCATTGTTATCATGGCTTTTTGACATGTTGCCTTCTTCATTGCCTTCCTCTACCTCACTGATATTTGATTCACTGATATCAACCTCATTTTCTTCTTCTTCAATGGTTTCTGCTTCATCACTATTTTCTCCATTGCTTTTATCACCACTGCTATGTGCCTCACTCTTTGCCTCACTGTCACCAGGGCTCTTTATTCCACTGCCATCTACATCACCATCATCATTTCTACTACTTTATGCTTCATTTTCCTCATATTCGTTGATATCTGCCTCCTCTGTACTTTCTTCTTTATTGTCATTAGCCTCACTGTTGTGAGCTTCACTGTGCTATTTACTGCTCTCATCAGCCTCCCTTCCCTCACTGTTTGCTTCTTCATTATCATCTCCTTCATTGGCTTCTTCTGTACTGACGTCCTCTTATTTGCTTTCTTCTTCATTTCTCTTTCCATCACTGCCACTTGCCTCCTCATTTCCCTCTTCTTCCCTGCTTGATTCATTATTTACCTCTCCCTCATTGACAATTGATTGCTCATTTTCATTTCCCTCATTGTCTGATGCATTGTGAGATGGTGATGAAGGATGACTATCCTGAGGTGAAGGAATATGAGTAGATGGGGAGGTTGAAGAGTCATCATGTGGTGAGGGAGTGTGAGTGGATGGAGGAATGGGAGGCTAAGAAGATGAAGGTACATCTTGCTACTATTAGCCTTGTGGATTGGTGAACACCTCATGAGCAATGAAAACCTCCCATGGAATACCCTGCTTCTATTGATGCATCACAACCATTTTAATAAGAGAGTGGTGAAAGAGGCTCTGCATCTACTGGGGATAGTCTCTCTTCTGTACAATATAGCACATTTTGTCAATGCTTCTGTAGAGGTAATAGGGTAGGTGCAACATCCTAACCCTAGTAAAGTGCATAAGTAGCATAATGTGATAGGAATAAAGCCTAGAGAACCTTCCCTCACATGTAAAATATTTCATAATGATCCTCATCATAGGCACATATCTCTCTAGCAATTGAGAGAAAGGAAAAATGGATTTATTGTAGTCTTTGTACCTAGGTTTTAAATATGGCTCATGGTAGCTTATGTCAAGACTGGCCTGCTTGAACCATTTATCCCCTACACTAGGTATGCTTGTGGCATTGGTAATAGCATCTGCGGACAGCTCAGATTTTACCCCTGCAAGGCTGACTTTTTTCTCATGCAAGTTAATGATGAAAAGCCTCATTAGCTCAGGGTGGTTTTGCACCTGTTGTACCTTCTCACAAAATTCATAGCAACCAACATTTTGGAAGTAGGAGACAGTTAAGGGAGATGCATTTAGCTCTAGTATGTTTAGTGGTTCAAACCTATTGATCCTCCCACCTTTGTGTTGATGCATCCTTGGCATTTGGCCTTCCCCTTCACTAACACTGCCCACTCTTTCTAACATTCTAACCTCTCTGCCTTTGAAAACCCTAAGATTGCAAATGGAAATGAGTTTAAGGGATGGTGATGAAAGAGGCAGTTCTGCAAGTGAATGAGAAGAGTGAGAGAGGGAAAATGTATATGAATGTGAGTGAGAGGAAAAACTCATTGACCACCCTCTGCTGATTGTTCAAACTCTGTGTTAAAACACCTTGCACTGATGGTAAATGGATATGAAAGACGGTAATAAAATTGTTAATCTTTTTGTAATGTAATGGAATGATTTAGTGAATGGAGTGAGTGTAGGTATAGCTTAGGTGAATAGGAAACCTATAGCAGTGAAATATCTCTATTTATAACTAACTTCCCTTTGTAGGTAGATGAAGGAGTACCTAGAAAGTGTTTCTAAGTCCAAATCTAGGGTTCCTTCTTAGGTCCTCAATTTCCTTTAATTACAAATCACCACAAATGCTTGAAGAAAGGCTTAATGAGTTGTACTTACCCTTTAATCTATTTGGAGGTCCCTTGGTAGGAGTCTGGAACAATTTTGAGGTGTCTTGAGAATTTTTAGGGCCTTAGAAGCCTTCCTGGCCAAGCGTGCAACACCAAGGCCAAGGGCGTAGCATTTGGTCCAGGCGTGCAGCGACAAGGTTTCCTTGTCGGGCCTGTCAGTCAAGATCAGGAAAACGCGCAACACTTTCCCAAGCATGCAGTGCTTTGAGAAAATACACGGAAGTTTTTTCCAAGGGCGCAATGCCCAGCGCCAAGTGTGTAGCACCAAACTGAATGCGCAATGCCACAATACTTGCCAATTTTTTACTCAAAAAACTCACAGTTTCTTCCCCTGAATGCTCTGATGACTTTGCAAGTGAACAATGAGTTGTTGAAGTGTTGAAATGACCCTATATAGGCTCAATGATTTAATTTTAGCTTTACAACCCACTTTCTAGTATTTTAAACCTTTTTATCTTTTCACTGATATTCCTTCAACTTTTTTCTTGCAGGTGCCTTAGATCATGAAGCCCATTCTTCCATTTTCTCGTTTTCACTAATTTTCATTACACCTTTGCTCTGCATGTTTGCTTGGATTATGAAATCTGCTCTCTTTTGATCTTGGAGGCTTGATATGTTTATTTTGACACAACAGCAACCAAAAAATCCTCTTTTGTCTGCACTATGAAATTCAATTCATCATTTGATCATTTAGGCATGAAAAATCATTTTTAAAAAGTTTGAGGTATTTACACAGTATCAGCTTCAACATATTCTCTCATTTCTATCATGAGGTCTAACTCAACTTCTTACATTCTCTGACTAACCTTTTTATACTTTCTGTATGCAGGCTTGCTACAATGATGATTTTGACCTTTCCCATTGCTCCTTGAGGCATAAAAGTTTAATTTGACAATTTTGCGATGAGTGCATAGTGACATCTTCAAAACCCTGTTGCTTTCATCATGGAGTTTGGCTTACCATTTTACCTTTTTTGACACTTTTGATATGCAGGTGATTGAAAACACTGAATTCACCTTTCTTACAGATACTCTTTACATCTTTTTTCTGCAGGTTTTGCTTGAGTCATAAAGTTGACTCTCTTTGGCTTATTGATGTCCTTTAACACCTTCACTTAATAGGTGTCATGAAAACATTGAAGTGCCTCTTCCCTTTTTTTTTGAAGCATGCCAGATTCACTTTTGACAACCTTAGGAACTCAAACACAAGGCAGCATCTTCAACACCTCTTTTTTCTCACCTTGAAACTCAAATCATCTTTGTTTGGCAGGTGAGTGAAAAAACTTGAATTTACCTTTCCTATTGATATTATTTACACTTTTTTCCTTTGAGGCAATGAGACATTCACCTTGGAAAAATTTGGGATGCTTGCACACAACATCAATTTCACAATCCTTTCTTTCCTGGCATCATGGAGTTTACCTCTTCATTGCAAATTTTCTGATCATCTTCCCAAAACCCTAGGTGTTTGGAGTGCTTGAAAACAACTATTAGTGTTGTCATCTAAGTTCTCTATAGCCCTTTTAAGTTCATTCATTTATGTCCAGTTCACCCCACCTTTTTCCCTATCTTATCAATAATTTCTGATAAAATTCTCTTCATGTTTGGTTTTTGGTTTACCTCCTCCATGGTCATTTCTGCATTTGATCCCTACTTGGCACACTGTTGGCCCAATCAAGCTCAAAAAACCCTAATTCTCCTTAAGACCAAGTGCTTCCTGTCTTCCTTACTACAAGATGTCTTCCTTTAGTAACATACCATTTACCTTATCAATTTCCTCTGTTGATTTACCTCTTAACACTCCTGCGGAAGTGCCAAGTTACATTTACCTTTTATAGAACTTGAATTTGACAAGGTAGTCTTCTTTGGAGACTTTCAGATATTTTCTTGAATAACCATGTCTCAACATTTCAAGACATATGAACCATATTCTAACAAAGAAAAATAGTGTCTGAAACACCAATGATTGACCTTGGACCATATGAAACCCTAATTGACCTAGTGGGAGGATCCTTTGACCTGGCCTTTGACTGAAAATTGGCTTGGAGTCTTCAAGTGTAAAAATAGAGTATTGACAAAGTGGTGTATTAAATATCCAAAATCCAATGTACTTCATTTATCTAAAGAGCCTACAGAGATAGTCTTGAGACTATCAATGCTTGAGGTACCTGGTGAACGTGGGAAAGAATAGGATTATACGTAACCCTAGATGTAAAGTAGAGTTATGGGTAAGGGAAAAATAGAGTAATGAGGTCACAAGTGGGAAAAAAGGATGGATATGAGTGGCACAAGCCCAAAAGGAGTCCTTTAGGAGTGGCAGGGTGACCATGGAATGGAAAAATGGTAGAATAGTGAAAATTTTCTATAAGGATAATGAAGGCAGTGGGATTTCTAAAACTCACAATGTTCACAGAATTTTGTTTTTAGAAATATAGAACCAATCTATAGTCATCTTCAGATATAAAAAATTAATGATGACTAATTTGGCTCCACTTGGGGAGGGCAGCTCCTTTTCATGAGGTGTCCAGGACCTCATAGTTCAAATCTCTGAGTTTTGAAGACCAATACCTTACTTGTACTTGGAATATCCCTCCTCCTTTATTTGTTGATGCTCTCTTGAAGCTATGATGTCAAAAAATATGAAAAGACATGATTGCTTCAATATCAGTTCTACCTACCCATCTTATTTTTCCTAACATTTTTTTCTTCTTTTGGGTGCACTTGGACTGGAAAACCCTTGACATTATTTTCTTTTGAAAGCATAAAAAACTATCTACTTGTACCCTTATCACTGCCAAGAGTTCAGATTAGGCTGATGAACTCTTTTATTCTCTACCTAGTTTAATAATCTATCAAGGTTAAGCTGTTTGACAAATTATCTTCTCTAACCGACTGACATGAAATTCAAAATATGACCAAACTAGGATTAAGCAATATGATTTTCCATGGGTTGTGGCATTTGGACAAGCTACACACAAAGTTTTTTTTTTTTTTTTGTACAAACAAAACTAAAAACTTGAGGGTTGTGATTCAGAATTGGTTATGCATCCCTCTAATTCTTCTTTGGTTCAGATTTATGCTTTTGGAACCAACATCTTTTCCTAATCTAACCTACTAACAAGTCAAGCTTAAATATTTTGACAGGTCTTCTTTCACTAACCTATCAACAAAAATTTAAAACATGTTCAGTCATGATTAGGCTAGATAACTGAACAAGACTTTCTTTTCTCAACAGTAGTGGCATTTAGTCTTGCACACTTTCAACAATACTCTTTTTTGGTATGGGGTTGTACCTCTTCTTTTTTCCAACCCTGTTTTTCTTCTTTTCTCTGTTTTTGTATTTCATTTTTTTGAGTTTTTATCAAGAAATGTTATGTACAATGGATGAAAGATTCAAACTAGGATTTTTGACAAAAATAGTGCTTGAGCATCCTGCCATTGACAGGACCTCCAAATAAATTTGTTCCATCCAGCTCTTGTAAAAAGAAAGCATTGTTACCTCTAACTGAATGAATGATGTAAGGACCCTTCCACAAATTTTAAACTTTCCATGCTTGCCTTTGTCCTATCTCCTTGAATCCCATTTCAGAACTTTGTCTCCGATCTAGAAATCATTGGCTTTGGTCCTTATGTCAAAGATCTTCTTGATGTCCTCTTACACTACTTGTATTATTTTGTAAACTTACTCCCTTGACTGCTGCAAATGAATGGTTTGGTTCAGCCTCCTTTGCATATCATTCTCTTCTGGTTGTACCTCTTGAACGAGCTTCATCACCAAAACTCCCAAGGATGTTGGAAAAACTTCATCCATGCCATACACTAGCTGATAGGGAGACATATTGATCGATTTCTTCGTTTTGAGTCTATCAGCCCATAGTATGCACTAATTTGCTATGCCATGAATTTTTGTTCTCTTCTAGCAGCTTCTTGATGATGTTCACCAAAATTTTGTTAGAGGACTAAGCCAACCCATTACCTTCAGGGTAATAAGCTGTAGAGTGCCCTAGTGTGATGTGGTACTTGTAGCAAAATTCCACCATTATTTTGGACTTAAATGCAGCAACATTATCGGTGATGATCTTTCTTGGACAACCAAACTTGGACAAGATGTTGGTTTCAAGGAATTTGATGATCACTAAGTCAGTGGCATTCCTAGAGGGGTTGGATTCTATCTACTTGGTGAAATAATCAGTGGTAGTGAGGATCCACTTATGTTGGGCAGATGAAGCAGGGTGGATTTCGCCAATGAAATCTAAACCCCACTGTTGAAAAGGAGTTTCAACACTGATAGGATGAAAGGGCAAAGGAAGTAGTTTTCTCTTGCCATCAAAGATTTGGCATTTATGGCAAGTTGCAACTAGCTTGTGTATGTCAGGGAAAAAAGTGGGCCAATAGTAACCAGCTATAAGGATTTTTTTGGCTATAGTTTTCCAGTAGAAATGACCTCAACACTCTCCTTCATGAAACTCATGCATAATTATATCTGCATCATCTTCAAGTAAACATTTAAGCAAGATACTAACAAAATTTTTCCAATACAAAGCTCTATCTAGAATGCAAAAATTTAAAGCCTTTTGTTTCAAGAACCTATCTTTTGTTTTGGACAAAGCAGGAGGAGAATTTAGATTAACAAGTACATACAATATATCAACATACCAAAGTGAGTTCAGGAATGTTTCTTCAATGGGTGGAGTTGCCAGTTCCTCTTTTTCATCTAGAGAATGTAACATGTTTATGTCTAGTGCTTGAAAATTTTCTTCAACCATGAGTTTGGCAAGTCCTTGTCCTTTAATTAGTTTAGTGGGTCTGATTTCTATATCATATTCTAAGATGATAGAAATCCACTTACCCCTTTTTCCATCAGGGTACTGATTTAGAATGTCTTTAATAATTGTATGTGAAACAAAAGCAATGACATGGGAGTGCAAAAGGTAAACTCTGAAGTCTTTCAATGCTTTGATCAATGAAAAGGCTTGTTTCTCCATGATATTATATTTTAGAGGTGCATCCCTCAATGCCTTGCTAAATAAATCTATGGGATGTTCTTGTCCCATCATGTTCTTTTGAAGAAATACTGCAGCAATAGGGTGTTTTGATGCAAAGGATAAAATGAAGAAATCCTTAAGTCGGGGATGATTAGAATTGGTGTTTGGGTAAGTGCTTGTTTTATCAAAGGATTTTTTGGCCTCTGTGGTCCACTTGACTCCTACTTCTCTTTTAAGCATGTTTGTGATGTTTCTTAGGAGTTCAACAAGGTTTGGTATGAACCTTCTTAGGAAGTTGATCTTTCCAATGAAAGATTGCAACTCTTTAATGTTCCTAGGGTGGTTGATTTGTAATATACCTTCAATCCTTTCGGGGTATATCTTTATCCCTTCTTCAGAAATGATGTGGCCTAAGATTTTTCCTTCTTGAAGACCAAACAATGTTTTCTTAGGATTCAAAGATAGACCATACTTCCTACACTTCTCAAAGACCCTTCTCAAGAGAACTAGGTGTTCTTCATTAGTTTTAGAATAGACAGTGATGTCATCAAGGTATATTACTATGAATTAACCTATGTCTTCGGAAAAATCTATGTCCAAGGCTCTTTGGAAAGTGGCCCCTGCATTCATTAACCCAAAAGGCATTTTGGCATACATGAATGTGCCCCAAGGTGTTGTGAAAGCATTTTTGTGCTGATCACTTGGAAGTACTAGTACCTGATTGTACCCTGAAAATCCATCAATCAATGATATTCTTTTAGAACCTACCGCCTTTTGCAGTATATGATCCATCTCAGGTAAAGGGTAGTTGTCCTTCAGGGAGGCTTTGTTTACGTTTCTAAAGTCTATGCATAGCCTAATCTCCCCTGTTTTCTTTCTTACCGACATAAGGTTAGAAACCCACTATGAGTACCTAAGTGGGAATATGATTCCAACATCATACATCTTATTTATTTTGTTCTCAACTAGAGGCACTAAGACGGGGTTTATTCTTCTCATTTTTTTCTTGAACGGTTTCTGGTTTTCCTTGAAAGGAATCTTATGTTGAATAATGTTTGTGTCATAGGACTTAAATTCCTCATAACCCCATGAAAAAACATCTTTAAACTCTTTGAACAACTCAATATATTTCTATTTTATCTGAGGTGGTAGAGTTTTGGACAACTTGATCATTTTGGGTTCTTATATGCTGCCTATGTTGCATTCTTCTACATTAGTCTCTGTAGATTCCATTTTTGGCTTCCTAGCAACATCATTGAAGTCAAACAGATCTTCTAAGGGGGAAAGATCTCTTGGTAATGAGTTATCTTTTCATTGTAATACCTCAAGGTCCTTTTGATCCAAGTCCCTATAAAATTCTGCCTCATGAAAGTGTTCTAGCAGATTTATATCAGCAGTAGGAAATGGATCTATTTTGGGTGTTTGTTCTTCATTTGGAAAGTCTTGTTCATGATCTAAGCTTGATTTTGGTATTGCAAATTCATTCTTAGATTGCAAGAAATCATCAATTTGTTTCTCATATTCAAACACTTGCTAATAATCTATGTTGTCAAGTACCGTAGGTCTGTTTTTTACTTTTACATTGTATTGTTCATTGGCATGGGGTATTTGTCAAGTGTTGGCAGCAAAGGCAAGTTCATTGGCAAGGCTAATTTGAGCTCTAGGGATGGAGGTAAGTTCATACTTCTCAAAAGTTTTCTGGAGGTATAAGGCAGCATTCCTATATTCTCTTAGCCTAGGATTCTTAGCTGAATATTCTCCATTGATTTGTCTAATGATTAGCTCGAAATCTCCTTGAACATAAATTTTCTTGGCTCCTATGTCTTTTAGCAAGTGAAATCCTAAGAGAAGAGCCTCATACTCTGCAATATTTTTTGTGCATTGAAAATCTAGTTTGTAGGAGTGGCCTTCATTAGTGTTATGTATCCAAACACCTATTCCTGAACCAACTTTGCCACAAGAGCCATCAAAGCTCATGTTCCAAAGTGTTTCAAGTTCAAGTTTTCCATTATGTTGTTGTTCAAGGCTGCTATAGTTTTCGTTGTCAAGTTCTTCATTTGGTGTTCAGTTTGACTGTGTTGGTAGGCCTAGCTGTTTTTCATTTTCATTTACTTGTTCATTAATGTCATCTTCATTGTATAAGATAAATGAGTCAAGATTTGAATGGATAGAATAGAGAGGGGTGTTGTTTGGCCTATCTTGGCTGCTAACCATGTATTTCATGTGATATTCCCAGTAAAATTTCCTTGTTTGGTAAAATACCGAGATGGTAGCATAGGACATGTCCATTTGGAGGTTTCCTTTGATTTTGGCTCCCTGTGATCTAGATAAAAACATGTCATACTTTGGGGGAATGTCAACCACTACAATGTCCACGACTAGGCTTTTGGAAGGTATTTGTGCGAGATTGAAAAACAAATCCTTGATTAGACCCAAACATTTGACTCTGCTTGAATTGAAAGAGTACAAGTCTTTGTAAGGTTTGGTTATTTTGAAGCCTAATCTCTCCAACACTACCTTGAGCATGAGATTGTGTGAGGCACCGGAGTCTAGCATAGCATTGTGCAAGATTTTGTCATGAATTTTTAAGATGACATAGAATGGAGGGACAACTCCTTCCTGATATTTTCCCTCTACCTCAGTCATCAGTTAAATTCAAAGTGTCAGTGTCATTTCCTATGTTCAAGGTTTTCAAAATTGGGATCTATATACATCCTGTGTTAGCATTTCAATAAGAGGTATTCTTATTTTGATCTTGGCAATCTCACCCTCAAAACTGAATGGTGCTAGTGTTCTTTGTATATTTACATCATTTTTATCACACATAGTCCTTTCAGCAACTTTAGTTCACTGAGTTTTATTTGGACTGTCATTTAGAGCAGTTTTTCCAGGGCCAATAGTTGATTTACTAGGGCAGCTTGGGTCACCATTATGTTGGCTAGTTTTATCTTTGTTTTGATTAGGAGTCTTAGCCATCAGGTTGATTTTTTATGCTGTCTTCTTAAGGATGTTTTTAGGGGTCTTCTTAACATCAGTTTCTAGTTTGTTTTTCTTGGAGGCATCTTGGGTTTTCTTACTCCTAAGTTCATACTACCTATGAACCTCCATGATGGAATTTTTAAATCCTAGCTTGTACTCTTCAGAATCCTCATATGTTCTATCAGTTTGGTTTGAGGAAAATATCCCTTGTTCTTCTTCTGTGAGAAAAAAATCACCCTCATTATCAGAGCCTATCAGATTTACATGGTTTTCTTCCTGCTCTTCAGTCTCTCTTTCGTCTTATTCTACATAGTTTTCTTGGAAAGAAGGTTTGATTTGCTAGTCACTGTCTCTTTGTCTGTTTTGAGGAGGGTATTTTCTGAAGTTTTGTTTTCTATTTCTGTTTTAGGGATTTTCTTGGTTTTCCCTAGGGGGTGTTCTTTCATTCAAACTAATTTTCTCCATCATCCTTTCCATTACTCTAACTAGATTGTCAATTTTGGCATCAGATGTGGAGGAAATGGTTTCATATTTGTATATAACTTTCTTTTCTGATCTCATCCTAGCCCTTTTTTGAATTAGATTGGCCTCTACACTCACAGCTCCCCTTTGCATGTATTCTGAGGTTAGCGGATCTCTTTCTCTCAATTGGTAGGCCATGTCTAGATCAAAACCCTAATGAAATTTTACTAAGGCTACGCCTTGTAGAGGCTTCATGTGAGGTGGGAGTGCATTGTACACACTATTGAACCTAGTGCAGTAGTCTTGGAAACTCTCCCCAACATTTATCTTAAGGTTGTTATACTTTGAGAGGATTTGGAGAGGGTTTTTCTTAATCTCGCACTTTTTTATGAATGTTTGATAAAGGGAAGGGAGGCCATGTATGCTATTAGGAGTTAATTTTTTGAACCATTTATTTGCTTGTGCTCCTAGACTTTGGGAAAAAATTCTCATTTTTATGGTCCCCTCTTCTATTTCTTGGTAATCAAATGTGTCATTAATTTTGCCTACATGATGTTGGGTAGTGGTAGAGTCAGCTTCAGTAAAGTGAGGGATTTCATATTGGTATTCTTAGGGAATAGGCAATAGAGGTTGGGGTAGAACCAATGGGGCAAACCATGCTGCCATGATTGGAGGTAAAGGAACCCAAGGAGGGTTTTTGAGAGGGGGGTTTGCGAGAGGAGGTGGAGGATGAAATGGAGTGGTTTGCACAGTGGATGTGTGAATGGGGGTGTCAGATGTACTTGGACCAACAAGCTGAGATTGAGCAGATTTGGAATGAAAATAGCCAAAGTTTTGGAGAAGCTGAAAATCAAGAGGAGTGGAAGGAGAGGCTTCCCTACTAGGACTCTGCTGCAAATCTATAGGCTCAAAGTCTGTCTGCTCTATCCCACTTTGAGACTTAGTTATGAAAAAATATCTTCTATGGTATAAGTCAAATTGGGGATCTTGCAAGGCTGTGAGGTTTTCAGGGACAAAACTTGCTTTGTGAATGGTCCTAACAGTAGTTGCATCTTCAATCCTAGAAGTTTTCCACAAGATTATTTCTAGATCGTCAACTATGGTAGGAGGGTTAGGGTCAAGGTGAGATCTGGTGATTATCCTTTATGAAGCCAGATTTCAGACCCAATAATGCAGAGAGTTTGAAAGTTTTTTTGGAGTGTCTTGAAAACAGACCTATCTGCAAGAATACTAAGTTCACACAAAGAGTGATTGGGTTTTAGACTCTTATGAATTATTAGTGCATTCCTAGGAGAATCTATGATAATTAGTGGAGTTAGTATGCCTACTGGAGGCCATTGGAGTTGCCAGGTGGATGAGGTTTAGTTCTTTAAGGGTTGGCTTGTTGTCCAACATCAACAATTTAAAAACCAATCTAGATATGTTTTGGGTTTTCTGAGTTTCTTATATAACACTAATATTTCAATGGGTTTTGTCCAGTTGAGTCATCATATTGCTAGTATGGTGAATCAATTAGATACCACTCTTGGCTAACACTTGGTTTTCTAAGTTTGATAGGGATTTTAGAGTTCTTAAGGTGTACTTAGGATGTTACTGACTCAAAGTCCCACCATGATCTCCATTATGTTAAGTCCCCATAATTTGATAGATTGGCAAGACCAAATGTACAAGGGTAACATTAGACCAGTCTTTGGAGTCCTAGGACCTAGCCTTCCTCGACTCAGAGAGGGCTCTCTCTATACTTCTGTAAAGGGTGTAACTTGATATATTTTAGGGTTTTGATTTTAGGCTAGTTATAAGGATAAGGGTTTGTTTGTTTATTTGTTTGGTTGGGTAGGTTTTCAAGAAAATTAGATAGAGTGAGAGAGGTTTAAACCATTTGGCTATGAAGTCTGCAAAAATTCTTGAGAAGTGCAACAATAGGTCAAGGGTATATCACAGGGAAAGTCTAACAAAGTCAAATGGATCTAAAAGCTTATGAGTGAGGTGAACATTAAATTGTGAACATAGTAGGTGCAAAAGGGAAATTAAGAATCCTTCAACAAATACTTTAACAAGAATGGCCTTTAAGATTACTAAGAATAAAGAAATAACCAAAGACAGGGCATACCAATAACTTCTTTGAATAAACCGTAGCAAGTAAGCACTAAACAACAATCGAGTGAATCATAGAAAGTAAGGAACTTGTAAGTCTTCTAGTGATTTCACCTTCAAGAAAAGAAAACATTTAAGATAAACATATAGTAGAGATAAAAGAGTAGGGAACTCCTAATTTATTTAATAAAACTACAAAGACCTCAAAATCAACCATTTAGGATAAACAAAAGGGCATGGAAAATCATAAACCTCTTCAACTAAACATAATCAGCAACACTTCAAAGCAAAGACCTTAAAAAAAATGTTTAAGTTACATCAAAGAGCAGGGCTAACCATGAACTACTTTTACATTGGGTTCATTAAATCATATTTAAGATAAACAAGCATAAGTGGAACTAGAGAGCATTTAAGGATTCTCTAATATGACCTAGCAAAGGAAAACATACAAATAGTAGAGAGCAAACAAAGCTAACGTGCCTCTAAACAACATTTCTTAGCCTAAAATTTATGTCCTACTGCATGAGAAAGATGAAACAAAATGATAACATACAAAAACAAACACTAGATAGGAAATACATCACCATTAAATATGTTTAGGAATCCTGCAAGTGAGCTTGCTCCATCATCATGCAAATCAAGACATTCACAAAGTCCAAATCCAAATTTCTCCTCAATCTTCAAGTCTATTATATTTCTCTTGATAATCATCCAACATGTACAATGAGGCCTCAATTTGTACTTACCCAGAAAGGAGGACCAAAACCCTAAATAGGGTTTCCAAAATGTCATAAAGACATCATAAATGCCATTTTTGTCCAAAGAGACCATGCAAGGCCCAAGGCACAAAATATCTAAGGTAATAAATGAAAAATAACTTCAAACATAAATTATGAGCTAACTAGGAGTCATTTGCCTCAAAATTCATCGAAAATATTTTTTTCAATAATTTTTTGTCTTTTGTTGACTTTGCAGACCAAGGGCGCAGCGCCAAGGCCAAGGGCGTAGTGCGTGCACCAGAAAAATAGGTCATCTTGCAGTTGAATTTTGAATGCCTTCTCGGTGTCCCAATGAGCTCCATGATAGCTCATTGGAAATATTGTCAAGTCTATTGTCGAAAAATACTTTGGATTTTCCATTTGGTGTCCATTTTCCTACCCAAAAACGCAATCTCCCAAGACTTCTTAGGGCACATCGCTAGCTTTGAAAATAGGGCAGAAAGGTGATTTTTGGGTGTTTTTGGCACTTTTAGAGTACCAGTTCTACTCCAAATGATCTAAAATATTTTGTGGAAGATGTACTTGGCCTAAGGATTCCAGAAATGTAAGACACTCTTCAAAAGGGTGCCCCAAAAAATAGCACAACACCGCCTTTTGCCCTCTAAATCAGTCAAAAACCAAAACTTCCAAAAAGTTGTCAAAATCTGAATCTGCCTTGCTCATGGTGTTTGGGATGCTTGTAGGGATGCATCAGCAAGTATTTCAAGTTTTTCTTTGCACTTTGCCTCCTTGAGGCCTTTAATCTTTGCAAGGGCTCTTTTGAGCTTGGCCCTTGCAATCTTGTTCCTTAAGGCATAGTGCCTTTCCATCTTCTATTGGAGGTCAAGATCCCTCTTGGTCTTCTCCAATAGACCCTATAAGTGCATATTAGCCCTCTCAATCCAAGGTTCCCAGTCATATCCAATCTCCATGGCAAGAAGCTCACTTGGAGTGAGTTACTCTTCCAAGGCTGCCTCTTGCTCTCTCTCCTTGGCTAAGGCCTTCTTTAAGCCAATTGTTCTTGGCATCCTCCTAGGAAGTTGTTCTTCCTCTTCATCAGTGTCTCCATATCTATCCAAGGCCTCATCTAGCATAGCCTTGGCCTTTGCAGCCTCTTTTTGAGCTCTGATAGCTCTAATCTCATAAATGGCCTTTTGTGCCTCCAGCTGCTTGTTTTCAACTTCATAATAGTGGATGAAATTTATAGCCCTACCTAGATTGGCCTGCAAATCTTTGATTTGGGCACATTTTCCTTTGAGCAACATGCTCAATATCCTTGCCTCATTTTCATCATTACTGTCAACATGAATGAGTTCAAATTCTTACTCAGTCTCATGCTGGTCTTATTTTTTCTTCATCCATGACCTTTTTTTTGCCTTTGTCAAGCTGCTTAGTTGATGTGGAAGGCATGGCCCCTTGCCTATTGAGGGCAGAAAACACATGCCTACTTCCTCTTTGGTAGGTCAAAGAAAAAGGTTCAATTATGATCATTTTAGTGTCTTTAGTCTTACGGCCATCGTGACTGCCATCATCATGGGTATCCTTTTTGTCCTCATGGCACTTATCAACACTGCTCTCATGGCTGCCTTCATAATTGGTATCACCATTGCTATCATGGCCCT
The DNA here is from genome assembly GCA_034641835.2 of Pinus albicaulis. NCBI lineage: Eukaryota > Viridiplantae > Streptophyta > Pinopsida > Pinales > Pinaceae > Pinus > Pinus albicaulis. Next base: position 8,030,610 of record MU968382.1, on the reverse strand, counting down.
TTGACCCACTGTCATCATTAGTGCCAACATCATCACTATTTTCTGCTTCAATGCTCTCTATTTTATTACTAACATCATCCTCATTGATATCATTTCCCTTATTACCGCTATTGCTTTCTGCCTCATTTCCCTCATCTGATCCACTGATTTGTGCTCCATCATTGTTATCATGGTTTTTTTACATGTTTTCTTCTTCACTTCCTTCCTATACCTCACTGATATTTGCTTCACTGATATCAACCTCATTTCCTTCTTCTTCATTAGTTGCTGCTTCATCACTATTTTCTCCATTGCTTTTATCATAACTGCTATGTGCCTCATTGTTTGCCTCACTGTCGTCAAGGCTCTTTGTTCCACTGCCATCATCATTTCTGCTTCATTTTCCTCATCTTCGTTGATATCTGCCTCCTTTGTGCTTTCTTCTTTACTATCATTAGCCTCACTGTTGTGAGCTTCACTGTTCTCTTTACTGCTCTCATCAGCCTCACTGCCCTCATTATTTGATTCTTCATTATCATCTCCTTCATTGGCTTCTTCTTCACTGACATCCTCTTCTTTAATTTCTTCTTCATTTCTCTTTCCCTCATTGTCACTTGCCTCCTCATTTCCTTCTTCTTCCTTTCTTGATTCATTATTCCCCTCTCCCTCAATGATATTTGATTGCTCAATGTCATTTCAATCATTGTGTGATGCATTGTGAGAGGGTGATGAAGTAGGATTATCTCGAGGTGAAGGAATATGAGTAGATGGGGAGGTGGAAGAGTCATCATGTGGTGAGGGAGTGTGAGTGGATGGAGGAATGGGAGGCTGAGAAGATGAAGGTACATCCTGCTGCTGTTGGCCTTATGGATTGGTGAACACCTCATGAGAAATGAAAACCTCCCATGGAATACCCTTCTGCTGTAATTGATGCATCACAACCATTTTAATAAGAGAGTGGTGAAAGAGGCTCTACATCTGCTAGGGATAGTCTCTCTTATGTAAAATATAGGACATTTTTTCAATGCTTCTGTAGAGGTAATAGGGTAGGTGCATCATCCTAACCCTAGTAAAGTGTATAAGAAACCTAATGTGATAGGAGTAAAGCCTAGAGAACCTTCCCTCACATGTAAAATATTTCATAATGATCCTCATCATAGGTGCATATCTCTCTAGAAAATGAGAGAAAAGAAAAATGGATTTATTGTAGTCTTTGTACCTAGGTTTTAAATATGGATCATAGTAGCTTATTTCAAGGCTGGCCTACTTGAACCAATTCTCCCCTACACTAGGTATGCTTGTGGCATTGGCAATAGCAACTGAGGATAGCTCAAAGTTTACCCCTGCAAGGCTAACTTGTTTCTCATGCAAGTTAATGATGAAAAGCCTTGTTAGCTCAGGGTGGTTTTGCACTTGCTGTACCTTCTCACAAAATTTATAGCAGCCTACATTTTGGAAGCAGGAGACAGTTAAGGGAGATGCATTTAGCTCTATTATGTTTAGTGGTTCAAACCTATTGATCCTCTCACCCTTGGGTTGATGCCTCCTTGGAATTTGGCCTTCCCCTTCACTAGCACTTCCCTCTCTTTCTGACATTCTGACCTCTTTGCCCTTGAAAAGCCTAAGACTGCAAATGGAAATGATTTTAATGGATGGCGATGAAAGAGCCAGTTCTACAAGTGAATGAGATGAGTGAGAGAGGGTAAAGGTATATGAATTTGAATGAGAGGAAAAAATCAATGACCGCCCTCTGCTGATTTTTCAAACTCTGTGTTAAAACACCTTGCACTAATGGTAAATGGATATGAAAGAAGGTAATAAAATTGTCAATATTTTTGTAATGTAATGGACTGATTTAGTGAATGGAGTGAGTTCAGGGATAGCTTAGGTGAATAGGCAACCTCTAGCAGTGAAATCTCTCTATTTATAACTAACTTCCCTTTGTAGGCAGATGAAGGAGTACCTAGACAATGTTTTTAAGTCCGAATCTAGGGTTCCTTCTTAGGTCCTCAATTTCCTGTAATTAAAAATCACCACAAATGCCTGAAGAAGGGCTTGATGAGCTGTACTTACCCTTTAATCTATTTGGCATAGCAGGAGTTTGGAACAATTTTGAGGTGTCTTGAGTGTTTGTAGAGCCTTAGAAGCCTTTCTTTCCAAGTGTGTAGCACCAAGGCCAAGGGCACAACGTTTAGTCGAGGTGCACATCGCCAAAGTTTCCTTATCGGGCCTATCGGGCAAGATTGAGCAAACACGCAACGCTTTTCCAGGTGCGCAGCGCCCACTGCCAGGTGTGCATAACTTTGAGAAAATACATGGAATTTTTTTCCGAGGGCACAGCGCCAACCTAAACGCGCAATGCCACAATACTTATCTAATTTTTGACTCGAAAAACTCACAGTTTCTTCTCCTGAACGCTCAGATGACTTTGCAGGTGAACAATGAGTTGTTGAAGTGTTGAAATTACCTTATATAGGCTCAATGATTTAATTTTATCTTTACAACCCACTTTCTAAGGTTTTAAACCTTTTTATCTTTTCACTGATATTCCTTTAACTTTTTCTTGCAGTTGCCTTAGATCATGAAGGCCATTCTTCCATTTTCTAATTTTCACTAATGTTCATTACACATTTTCTTTGCATGTTTTCTTGGATTATGAAATCTGCTCTCTTTTGATCCTGGAGCCTTGATATGTTTATTTTGACACAACAGCAATCCAAAAATCCTCTTTTTTCTGCACTATGAAATTCAATTCATCATTTGATCATTTAGGCATGACAACTCATTTTTAACAAGTTTCAGATCTTTACATAGTAGTAGCTTCAACATCTTCTCTCATTTCTATCATGAGGTCTAACTCAACTTCTTACCTTCTCTAACTAACCTTTTTATACTGTCTGTATGCAGACTTGCTAAAATGATGATTTTGACCTTTTCGATTGCTCCTTGAGGCATAAAAGTTTAATTTGAAAATTTTGTGATGAGTGCATAGTGACATCTTCAAAACCTTTTTTCTTTCATCATGGAGTTTGGCTTACCATTTTACATTTTTTGACACTTCTGATATGCAGGTGATTGAAAACACCGAGTTCAACTTTCTTACTGATAATCTTTGCATCTTTGTTCTACAGGTTTTGCTTAAGTCATAAAGTTGACTCTCTCTGGCTTATTGATGTCCTTTAACACCTTCACTTAGCAGGTGTCGTTAAAAAATTGAAGTGGCTCTTCCCTTTGGTTTTTGAAGCATGCCAGATTCACTTTTGACAACCTTAGGAACTCAAACACAAGGCAACATCTTAAACACCTCTTTTTTTCTCACCTTGAAAATCAAATCATTTTTGTTTGGGAGGTGAGTGAAAAACCTTGAATTTACCTTTCCTATTGATATTCTTTACACTTTTTCCCTTTGAGGTAATGAGACATTCAAGTTGGAAAACTTTGGGATGCTTGCACACATGAGCAATTTCACAATCCTTTCTTTGCTGGCATCATGGATTTTACCTCTTCATTCCACCTTTTCTGATCATCTTCCCAAAAACCTAGGTGTTTGGAGTGCTTGAAAACAACTATCAGTGTCATCTTCTAAGTTATCTATAGCCCTTTTAAGTTCGTTCATTTGTGTCCAGTTCACCTCACCTTTTTCCCTATCTTATCAATAATTTCTGATAAACTTCTCTTCATGTTTGGTTTTTGGTGTACCTCCTCCATGGTCATTTCTGCATTTGATCCCTGCTTAGCACACTGTTGACCCAATCAAACTCAAACAACTCTAATTCTCCTTAAGACCAAGTTCTTCCTGTCTTACTTGCTGCAAGATGTCTTCCATTAGGAACATACCATTTACGTTATCAATTTCCTCTACTGATTTACCTCTTAACACTCCTGCAGAAGTGCCAAGTTACATTTACCTTTTGTAGAATTCGAATTTGACAGGGTAGTCTTCTTTGGATACTTTCAAATATTTTCTTGAATAACCATGTCTCAACATTTCAAGACCTCTGAACCATATTCTAAAAAATAAAAAAAGTTTTTAAAACACCAATGATTGACCTTCAACCATATGAAACCCTAATTGACCTAGTGGGGGGATCCTTTGACCTGGCCTTTGAATGAAAATTGGCTTGGAGTCTTTAAGTCTAAAAACAGAGTATTGCCAAAGTGGTGTATTAAAGATCCAAAATCCAATGTACTTGATTTATCTAAAGAGCCTAGAGAGATATTTTTGAGACTATCAATGCTTGAGGAACCTGGTGAACATGGGAAATAATAGGCTTATAGGTAACCATAGATGTAAATTAGAGTTATGAGCAAGGGGAAAAAAGATTAATGAGGTCACAAGTGGGAAAAAAGGATGGAGATGAGTGGCACAACCCCATAAGGAGTCCTTTAGGAGTGGCAAGGTGACCATGGAATGGAAAAATGGTAGAATAGTGAAAAATTTTCTATAAGGATAATGAAGGCAGTGAGATTTGTAAAACTCACAATGTTCAGGGAATTTTTTTTTTTAGAAATATAAAACCAATCTATAGTCATCTTCAGATAGAAAAAATTACTGATGACTAACACAGGGTTTACTCAATATATATATTTTCAAAGGAAGTCAGAGCATGAGAGACATGAATTTTGAGAAATGAACGTTAAGATACTGAAAGTAGGACATTGAGAAAGATATCCAATAGTTCAGTGCTTGAAAGGAAGTAAGAGCATGAAAAGCAAGAATTCTGAATAATAAAACATGAAAATATTGATAAACAGTAATAATATACATAGGGTTCATGAAAATATCAAATGAATCTCAGGTGAAGGATGAAACCAATATCCATTCTCCATTAATGATCAAAAAACCTATTTACAATAGTAGCAGTTAGCCATAACATATCCCAACCCTTTATAACTCTAAAATTTAGTCCCTTATAGAATTAGGACTCATAAAAATGATATTCCACCCTGCTAGCTTTGAATTCCCACCTCAGAGACCTATTTCAAACATGATTCTATCACTTGGAGACTTCCTAGGGATATTTCTGTTTTGTAGAGTTTGAATACAAAAATTATTCTTCTTTCATTAATAGTTCAACAAATCAATTTAATAACCCTTATCAATTGAAACCAACTAATTTTCTGAGTGTACTAGAGTTCTGACGTGTCATTATGCCACGTGGATGCTAAGCTGGACCTCCTCCAAGTCGAATTTTTACAATTTTTTCACAAATCTGGTTAGTGAAAATTCTGAAAAATAGGCTTCAAACATGAGTGTATAATTTCCAAACCCTGAGGGATTTGAAGAAACTGTGAGAGGTTTTTGTATATAGACATGTTATGAAGAAAAACCTCTTTCATATTTCTAAAATAATTTTTCATTGTCTCAAAAAACTTAAACACCAACTCGCTATGAAAATAGGTCGGTTTCATACCGTCATTTTGTAGCATCCAAAAATAGCTTTTGCACTCAAAATTTCTACTTTTTGGCTCTTCCAAGGTGTCCATCATGACCTAACACCTCATCACTACAATTTCCTCTCCTTGAAAGCCACAAAAAGTGGTATTAAAGTCAAAAATACAGCTACAGGTGTTTTCGTAGTGTTCTCTTGGCATTAAGCCTAGGAAACGCTACGAAACTGTGGAAAATTGTGCAATTTCCAACTTTTGACTTTGCCTCAAAAAAGTAACCACCAGCTGTATAAAATTGGTCTTCAACATGCCATTAACCTCTTAAAACATAATAAAACTCAATTTAAGAGCCTTGAGGTGTTTCCTCTTCAAAAAACATCCTTTTCACCTTTAGTAAGTTTATTCATCACCAAAATGACTCTGTTTTTTTTTCTGAAAACACAGGGTTCAGAGATGAGCTCTTTTCTCCCTATACTTGATATATATTGAAAAACTGAAGGATTTTTTTGTAGGTCAGTATGTCTTGAATAAAAACCTCTCTTTGTTTTTAGAAACACATCTCCAGTTGTCCAGAATCTGCATTCTAAAAACATGTATAAAACAGGAAAATTATACATTCTGAAAATAGGGTTGAAAGACATCCTTGTATCTCCCAATTTGTAGCACTTTCAAGAAATGTGAAAGAGATTATTGGTATTTGTTATGTTCTTGAAAATAACCTCTCTCAATTTCTCAAAATACTTCTCTGTTTTTCCAAAAACCTTCCTTGAAGTTGACTTCTCAAAGTCATAAAACAGAGAAATGCTTCATATTCGCTACAAAAATATCAACAGTTTCGTAGTGTTTTCTGCCTATTTTACACTGAATTCACTACGAAAGTAGGGATTCTTGGCTGAAATGACCTTTTCGGAGTTGTAATCTTGGGAAATGAAATATGTCAGCAAATGAACACTGATGGAACATGGTGTGACCTATATGGAGGTGGTTTTGAGATGAAATGAGTGTGTTATTGAAACTTAGGATAGGTTAAATATGAAAAAAATGAAATTTCCTATGCCAACCTGAAAAAGGTTTAAGGAGTCCTTACCCTTTTGAGGAGTGAACTGTATGACCATGTCAAGTAATGACTCACAAAATTATGAGTGATAACAGTGGCTCCACTTGGGATGGTGTGCCCCTGTGGTACACCGAAGAACCTGTAGTTCCAGTGCCATCCATCTTCTTGGAAATAATAACTATGAAATTTATGAAGACTTTGCCAAGCTCTTATGGCCTTCACCTAAGGCTCAAGCTTGATGATTACTACTGAAGAACCAAATCTGTACCTACTTAAAATATGCTCAGTCAATTTTGAGCTTATTCACACAGTCATGTCTACCCTAACAACTGCAATCTCCATTTTTAATTAAAGAAACATGAAACCTCCAATAAAGCCAGTCAATGAGTTGATCTGACACTTGAAACTCTTAACTGCACTTGAACCAAAAGTAAACAGGATACTAAAATGACCAAGGCAACATAAAATGTATCTAACCTTCATAATGAAAATATAATTGGAAATTTGGATTGTAGAACTCTTCCATGTAGTCAGCTATAGGATCATAGAAGACATAATATGTTTGATGATTCTCAAGACATTCTACATCTTTGGAAAAATCATATATGATTTTCTCAAAAACACAATATTTCAGTTGTGTGCTATCAAACTGATTTTCAAAAACAAGGTATTCTTCTTCAATGTCAAGAGAGAAAGGTAGCAACACCCTCTCTTTTTGTTCTGGCATTAAAAACTTTTGAAAAGACTGATCTTGATCATGAAGACTATAAGATTTAATTTTGTCTTCTAAAACTTCAATTTCTTTCTCAAAGTTCTTAGCAACTTGATCCAAAAATTGAATCTTATCTTCTGAATTGCACTCAAATGACTTTAAATAAGAAGACAAGGACAAAGAAAAAATTGCACCCTCTTCCTCATTAGTGTGATCATTATTTGATGTAGGCTGATGCAAGGAATGGCGTGAGGAATAAACTTCTTCCTTTACCTGAGGATTATAGAAATTATCTTCCAATATTTACTCTTGATGTTTGAAAATATTCTCATATTTTTGATGATCAAAATACTGACAAGTCTGTTGCAACATTTCATCAAACTCAGAGGATGTAACATGTTTTTCGTAAATAAACTCCTATTGGGTTTCATTTTCATCCAAGAGAGAGGCTATCCTTTCTTCTTCATGATTAAAGGGATTGTCATGAAGGGCCTCTAAATTTCCTCATCCATAAACTCATCATCTTCATAAAAATTCTCCAAATATTCAATAAAACTCACACAATGTTTACAACAGTCTTTGACCAAAAATAAGGAGGGATGAAACTCTTCATACATCTCATAAAACACAGCGTGGAAATCAACAAGAGAATATAATGAACCATTTGGTATGCTTTCTTAACAAGACCATTCTTTTCCTTCTAAAATGATCATAAACATCTTCATGAGACAATCCTCAGGGAACTAAACCTTAAGTCTGTGTACTTGCATATGGAATCTAACCAAATGAAGAGCAACATTGTCTTTCTTTTCATCTTTAAATATGGGAAGATCAGTTAACCATTCAACCTTTGGCATAGGATTTGGAAAACCAGGGATGTGAGACCGATTCATAGGGGCATACTTGGCATTTATTCTTGCTATGGAACTCATCTTGTAACTTCATCAAGCTATTGATCCTCAAGTAGTGGAGTCACCTTCCAATTGATTATTTGATGTGTGAAGTCACCAGAGCATAGATACAGACAATATGTGCCTAAGTGGCTGCTTCTCTCAGTCATTAGAACTGAAAATTTTTCATTCTTCCCAAGGAAAATTTTCACCTTTAGTTCCCAGCAATGGCGCCAAAATGTTATCACCAAATTGAGTCCTGTTGGGCTGCTTCAATGGTCAACTTGGAGTAACTGTTTCAAAATGGCTTTTGACTGAAGCTTAGCCTCTTCAATCTGAGAGGGTTCTCTCATAGGTAATTTATGATATTGGTTAATGATAAAGATAGATGGATAACTCTATGAATTGTGTCTTGGTTTTTTAAGTTTTCAGGTTGAAAAGATGAAGGCTTGCTACCATTGGGCTATGGAGTCAGGGATAGGGATCTCAATGAAAAAGACTCTCCTTGTGGAATATGAAGCATGTAAATACTTAAATGAAAGTATAATACACACATACAGGGTTTACTCAATATATAAATGTTCAAAGGAAGTTATAGCATGAGAGACATGAATTCTAAGTAATGAACATTAAGATACTAAAAGCAGGACATTGAGAAAGATATCCAATAGTTTAGTGCTTGAAAGGAAGTCAGAGCATGCAAAGAAATAATTTTTAGTAATCAAACATTAAAATATTGACAAAAAGTAATAAGATACATAGGGTTCATGAAAGTATCAAATGAATCTCAGGAGAAGGATGAAACCAATAGTCATTCTCCATTACTGATAAAAAAACCTATTTACAATAGTAGCAATTAGCCATAACATATCCCAACCCTTTCTAACTCTAAAACTCGGTCCTTTTGTAGAATTATGACTCATACAAATGATATGAAACCTTTATAGCTTCGAATTCCCACCTCATAGACCTATTTCAAACATGATTCTATCAGTTGGAGACTTCCTAGGGATATTTCTGTTTTGCAGAGTTTGAATACAAAAAGGACTCTTCTTTCATTAATAGTTCAACAAATAAATTTAATAACCCTTTTCAACTGCAACAAAATAATTTTCTGAGTTTACTAGTGTGATGTGTCATTATGCCACGTGGATGTTGAGTTGGACCTCCTCCAAGTCGAATTTTTACAATTTTTTCACAAATCTGGTTAGTGAAAATTCTGCAAAATTGGCTTCAAACATGAGTATATAATTTCCAAAACCTGATGTATTTGTAGAAACTGAGAGAGGTTTTTGTAGAGGGACCTGGGCTGAAGAAAAACGTCTTTCCAATTTCCAAAATAATTTTTCATTTTCTCATAAACCTTAAAAAACAACACGCTATGAAAACATGGCAGTTTCATAGCGTGCTTTTGTAGCGTCCAAAAATAGCTTTTGCACTCAAAATTTCTGCTCTTTGGCTCTTCCTGGGTGTCCATCATGACTTGACACCTCATCACTACCTTTTCCTCTCCTTGAAAGCCACAAAAATTTGTCTTAAAGGCAAAAAGAAAACTACGGGTGTTTTCATAGCGTTTTCGTGGCTTTAAGCCTAGGAAACGCTACGAAACTATGGAAAACTGTGCAATTTCTAGATTTTGACTTTGCCTAAAAAAAGTAACCGCTAGCTGTAGAAAATTGGTCTTAAACATGCCATTAACCTCTTAAAACATAATCAAACTTAATTTAATAGCGTTGAGGTGTTTCCTCTTCAAAAAACATCCTTTTCACCTTTAGCAAGTTTATTCATAACTAAAATGCCTCTGTTTTTTTTAAAACCATAGGGTTCAGAGATGAGCTCTTTTCTCCATATCTTTGATAGATATTAAAAAAATAAAGGAGGTTTTTGTAGGCCAGTATGTACTGAAGAAAAACCTCTCTTGGTGTTTTGAAACACATCTCCAGTTGTCTAGAATCTGCATTCTAAAAACATGTATAAAACAAGAAAAGTATGCATTCTGAAAATAGGGCTGAAAGACATCCCTATATCTCCCAATTTGTAGTACCTTTGAAAAATGTGAAAGAGGTTATTGTTATTTTTTAGGTTATTGAAACTAACCTCTCTTATTTTCTTAAAATACTTCTCTTTTTTCCCATAACTACCCTTGAATTTGACTTCTCAAAGTCAAAAAATAGAGAAATGCTTCATATTCGCTACGTAACTATCAACAATTGTGTAGCATTTTCTACCTATTTTATGTTGAATTCGCTACGAAAGTAGGGATTCTTGGTTGAAATGAACTTTTCGGAGTTGTAAGCTTGGGAAATGAAATATGCCAGCAAATGATGACTGATGGAACATGATGTGACCTATATAGAGGTGGTTTTGAGATGAAATGAGGGTGGTCTTGAAACTTAGGATAGGTTAAATATGAAAAAATGAAATTTCCTATGCCAACTTGAAAAAGGTTTGAGTTCTTACCCTTTTTAGGAGTGAACTATATGACCATGTAAAGTAATTACTCACACAATTATGAGTGATAACAGTGGATTTGGCATATCTACCAGGGAAGAAGAAGGTACTACCATCCTAGAAACATCGGACGGAATCAGAATCTGTTAACATTTAATTATATATACATGTATATGTGTGAATAGTTATTTATTTTAAAAATATGTCATCGTGTTTTAATATATAAAATAATAGATAAAAATTATTTGTACATCATCATGTTCACTTAAAAAACACTAACATTTTCCAACATATGTTGCTGGTGAGAACCATCTTGATTGTGTGATTGATGGTGAGACCCATCTTGATTGTGTGAACCAAAGCATTCAACCGTGATATTAACATCATCTTCGCTCATAAAGTGTGACATTTGCAAATGGTGTTAACATATAATGATACATTTTTGTTAGATTAATGTATGTATATATGTATTTATTACAAATTGTACATGTGTTAAAATAATCAACCTAATGATTAACACATACTGTTCCCATGCCCTCTTGCTCATGAATAATTAGGTCTTGCCAACCATTGTGGAAATTCTTTGCATATGTTCTGATATCTTCAACACTCATGTTGTCTATCTCTTCATCTATATAATACAAAAAATTAGCGTGTGCACTCTCCCGTGATCTTTGTCGATTCAGACAAATATCAACTCCACCCAATCCACTTTGAACATTGTCAATGTTGGCATCCCTTGCTTCTTGACTAAGAAGTGGAATCCATCTCTAACTGCCAAGTTTCAACATGAAGAGGTCGACTAACCAATGGTGGCTCAGGGCGAGGAAACTCAGCATCATGCCTAGCACCCCTACAGTCACACAATCGATCTTTCCCAGGACCAAAAAAATCAGAGGGAAGGTCATTATGATTGGGTTTCATTCCCAAAAGAATTCTGCATAAAATAATCTTGTAAAATAATGCAGAACCTCATTGTTCCATGTGAATCTTCCATAGGAAGCAAGGTTCCTATCATACAAATAGCCAGCTATATGAGGGTGCTTGAAATATTGCACCTTTAGCATCTTTCTTTTCAGCCCTTCTTTGAAATTAAACATATACTTGGCCATTTCTGTTGTAAGTGTTTTTTTAACAACCTCCCATGTATCGGGACCCATCATTATTTCCTTTCTTTTTCTCATCACTTCTACAAAAGTATCAGTGGTTGCCCCAAGCTTTAGGTACACATCTACTAGTTCACTTAAACAGTGAGTAACTATTTCCTAGCTTTTTCGACTCTCAATAGGGAGATTCAATGCCATGAGATCTCTCTTCAATTTTGAATGAATATTTTGATACCTTTGTAAGGTGCATTGATGCATGTTTGATTCCCAAGATATATCGGAAATGTCAGATGGATAAGTCGTGGCTAGTGTACAACCTTATTCTTGAATGACTTGTTCTATCCTATGTCTTTTTTGAGAAAAATTTGGAGTAACATTTTCATCCTATGCATCAATATATAAAATTTTGTATATTAAAAAAAACATGTAAAAAAATTCAAGTAAAAATTGAATGAAAATAATATTCAGATTGATGGCCACCTTGACATGGTTGGCTATTATCTTGCCCACCCTAAGACCATTGAGAACCAGAACGACCACCAATTGGTTGAGAACCAACATGACCATCCATTGATTGGCCTCTGGGGGAAAGCATATCACCACCTTCATGAAATTTTCCACCACCTATTGATGACCCTCCAAGGGAATGTGTACCACCACAAATCTCACAAGACAAGAGGGAAGCTTCATAAAAAAAATATGAATTTATAACCAATTCAAAAATACGTTCATAAACATAAATACATGTACATATTCATGTATTAAATTGTGTGAACGGTACCACGATTGCGTGAACCATGGCCATGCTCCATTGATGGAGTAGACACCCTTGTCCTTCTACCTCCTAAAATATAAAAAATGAAACTTATTAACAACTAATTTAACTCACAAAATTAATAAAAAATCAATTTCATATGTACACACATGTATGTATGGAGATAATATTATATTTAAATACCATTAACATCCCTCTATCCCTGATCCCCCTCTCTCATAGAGATATGGGATTCTATTAATCTTCGCCTTTCATCCTCCATGATATATATGTCGATATATCTACAGTGGACATTCACAATTATTTTTAAATTACTATTTAAAATAAATTCAAAATAAATTTCAAAATATGAATGTAATTTAGTGTACAAAAAGTATGTAAAACACAACTTTCAAAGCACTAATTGATGTGTGAAACTCAATTTAAGCAAAAATTTTATAAAAATTTTAAGTTCACCAAATTGCACTTTACATGGTGGGAGCACACTTGGTATATAATTGAAAAAAACACATGGTCATTAAAAAAGAAGCGTGAAACTCCATTTAAAAAAAAAAAATTTGTTGAATTCCTCACATTTTAAGTTTATAAATATGTGAAGTTCACCAAGTTGCAAATGTGAAGTTCACCAAGTTGCACTTTACATGGTGGGAGCACACTTGGTATGTAATTGAAAAAAAACATGGTCATTAAAAAAGACATATTTATAAGTAAAACAAAGATACATATCAAAGATATATTACAATGTCCATCAATAAATTTTGAAGGAGAGCATTTCAACACTAATTCATCTTTGACAGATGAATCTTGAATTTTTTAAGAAGAGTGTCTCAACACTAATTCATCTTTGAGAGATGAATCTTGAAATGGCATTGCCCCGTGTAATATTGATTCATCTATTAATTCATCTTGAATTGGAATTTCCCCACACAATAGATCAACAAATATATTATTAACATTTGTACAATGTATTATACTAAAAAATTGAAATTGGCTAACAATATTGTTTGTTTTTCCATGCAATTGTTTTAGCCTCTCCTTCTTAACTTGGTACGCGCCTTCCATCTAGTTGCACACAAATTCAGAATTGGTGAAATCTATAATTCCATTTGATCCATACTTCCTAGATGTTCCCAAGCCTTCTATCAATGCAATATAATATGCCTCGTTGTTTGTTGTTCTTCCCGGTATATTCATTTTCCTTTGGATGACCTTGCTAGTCGCAATATTGCAAAGCACATATGTAATCATTGCTTTCCCTGGATTGGGATAGCAAGAAACATATATCCATAATGTAAAATTTTCAACAATATTTAGTGGGGTTTTTTAATCCCTGAAAAACAAAAATGAATAAAATATATATTAAATTAACATTTATTGCAAATGCATGGGAGAAATGAAATGTGCATGGAATAAATGACATGTACATGGTTTGCCTTAAATTTTATGGGAGAAATAACATCTAGAATGACATGCCATAAATATTGCCTTGCCTAGAGTTTAAGGGAGAAATTACATGTACATGGTTCCAAAAACACTAGCAAATTATGCCTTAAAGTTTATCGGAGAAATGACATGTACATGGTTAACCTTAAAGTTTCCCTTGAGTTTATGGGAGAAATGGGAGAAATGACATGTATGTACATGGTTATCCTTAAAGTTTGCTTTAAAATTTATGGGAGAAATGACATATAAATGACATGTAAATGGTTATCCTTAAAGTTTGCTTTAAAATTTATAGGAGAAACGACATAGAAATGACATGTACATGGTTGTCCTTGTTAGGTCCCTATATTACTAGTATAGTACCATGATTGTTGTTAGTGTAAACCCCTTATTGTTATTATTGTACCCTTGTAACCCCCATATTATTATTATTGTGCCCTTAAATTATTATTGTTAGGTCGGCTAGGATTACATTGTGGCCCCATGGAATCCTATATAGAAAGGAGGTTTTGTAATTTGAATCATCCAAGAATTGTTAATTCATGTAATGTATTGGAGGTTGCCCCCTCGAAGTGGCTTATTTATAAGGTGTTGATATCTCTTTTCTTCTCTTTTTGGAGCTGGTTTCACAACATTTGGTATCAGAGCTTTGAGATTCTAGGGTTATGCTGCTCCAAACAAGTCATCGTGGAATTTTTGCTATAACGTTTTTTCTATGAAGCTCCAGAATATAAAATTTTTATAGTGCAAAGAAAAAATCCTGAGGAACATCGTCGAAAAATTGCAGAGCTTGGTTCACAATATTTTCGAAGATATGATCTGTGCAAGTTACGTCATTTTGTAGGCTCCTGAATTTAACCTAAACAAATCATTGTGGTATTTTTGTAATAAATTTTTTTCTGCGAAGGTTAAAAATCTAAAAATTTTAGAGTGCGAAGCCACACTCCTGAGGAACATCATCGCAACATTTCAGATATTGATTTGCAATATTTTCGGAGATATGATCTGTGAAAGTTAGGGCTTTTTGAGGCTTCTGAATTTCATCTCAAAGAGGTGATCGTGGGAAAATATTCATAGCTCTCTCTCTGAGCATCGGATTGGAATGCTGTAAAAATTAGCCGCAAGTACATGGACTGTAGTGTTCGCTCTATCAATTTTAGAGCCAAAGGAGGAAACAATGACATGTGGCAAGTCATACAAGTTCACTCTACTGAACTCGTCCAAAATTGGGTCATTGTGGGACATTTGACATAACTTTGCCTTGAATAATCCAAATCAGATCAGACCTATGGCATTTTAAAGAAGCTTCAGAGAAATACTACAAGGCTGAATTTTAGATATTGAGGATCCGAAATTATAGAGATAATTCAATTTCAATATTGATCTCCTCAAAAGAAAGTAAAAGGTGTGTATTTTTTTCTTCTGAATTTCATAATCTTGTTTGAAGAATCAAGTTGAATTGATTCCAAGGGCATATTGTAGAATAGATATCAGTATTGGATTCTAAAATGGCCCCTAAAAATAATTCAACACCCATTAAGCCTTTAGAAAGCTCCACTATGACTCATGAAGACGAAGAATGGCAACATGACATATCAAAATTACAAGAGCAAGTGCAACAAATTTCGCTCTCGCAAAGAGCAACAAAAAATGACATGGAGGTTTTGAAGAAAGGCGTGGAAACTAATATGGATGGTTTGAAGAAAGGCGTGGAATCTAAGATGGATGGTTTGAAGAATGGCATGGAATCTAAGATATATGGCATGGAAGCTGGCATGGAATCTAAGATGGATGACATGGAAGCTAAGATCGATGAGAATATGAAAAACATGAAGAATGATCTAAAACCAGACATGGAAGGTTTGACAAAGTTGATACAAGAAATGTTTCCTAATGGTGAAAAGATAGTAGAGGAAACTCATGATGAGAAAAAAATAAATGTTAATCGTGATTTCATAAAATCTAATGTTGGCAGGAAGAACCCTCCATATTCCAAAAATGGAAATGAGGAAGTTTTATGGAAAGGATCCTGTAACATGGATACTACAAATGGAGCAATATTTTGATCTCCATAATGTGCAAAACACACAAAAGGTACACATTGCAACTTTACATTTAGAACAAAATACATTTGTATGGTATCAATGGATTTTCTCTCGTAAAAAAATTGTCACTTGGTCAATTTTTAAGGAGGAAATGATAGCACATTATGAGGATACAAAGAGCAACACCTTCTTTAGCCAATTGATAAATCTCAAACAAAAGGGTTTAATGGGGCAACACATTGAATTGAATATAAGGGTAACTAATATTCCATAGGAACACAAGATTGATCTCTTCATAGGTACTTTAAATGACAACATCCAACATGAAGTTTGCGTTTTGGAACCTGATTCATTGGAGAAGGCATTCAAGTTGGCAAGAAAAATTGAATGTAAAATTTTGGCGACAAGGAAGCCTACCACTCACTTCTATAAAGAGGGAAGTGTTTCTACTCCTAGATTTCCACAACCTACAAGGTTGACACCACAACAATTGGAGGAAAAAAGAGAAAAAGGGCTTTGCTACAGTTGTGATAGAAAATACACTAAAGGTCATAAGTGTGCTGAGAAGAAATTATTTTACATATATTGTGAAGAGGAAGAAGAAAATGAATAAGAAGAGGATATACACCAGGAACCAGCCCTAGAAGAGGAATAAATGAATCCGACCATATCGTGTAATGCACTGGCAAGAATTACCACTCCTCAAACTCTCAAGATAGAAGGACATATCAAGAAGAAAAAGGTAATAGTGTTGATTGATTCAGGTTGCACCCATAATTTTATTCATTGTAAGGTAGCCAAGGAATTGAATTGTTTCCTATACCCAGCACCAGAATGTCAAGTGATGGTTGCAAATGGAGGAACTATAAATTGCTCTGGAAAATGCCATAATATCAAGCTAAGCATGGGGGAATATGTATTGACTAGTCCAATGCTTTCCATTCCTATGGGAGGTGCTGATGTTGTACTAGGAGTACAATGGTTACAATCTTTGGGGACGGTAGCTTTTAATTTTCAAGAACTTTTCTTGAATTTTTTTTCAGAAGGAAAGGAAGTCGAATTACGGGGTATTGTAGGGAAGCCGGGAAAGATAATAAGCTCTAATGTCATGAAAAAGCTTCTAAAGAAAGAACAACGAGGCATAATTGCACAATTATGCTCACTAGAAGTTCCAACATCAAAATCATCTATTTCTGTAGATCTCCAAAAAGCCTTGGACAATCATTCCAAGGTGTTTGAAACTCCCAAAGGACTCCCACCTATTTGTGATCATGATCATGCTATTCATTTGATTCCAGGAAGTGTTCCTCCAAACATCAGGCCTTATAGATATCCTTACGTCCAAAAGAGCGAAATTGAACGTATGATTGCAGAAATGTTAGAGGAGGGTATAATTCAACCTAATTAAAGTTCTTTCTCTGCTCTTGTAGTATTGGTACACAAGAAGGATGGATCATGGCGAATGTGTCCAGATTATAGGGAGCTCAATAAGCTCACCATTAAAGATAAATTTCCCATTCCTGTGATTGATGAATTATTGGATAAATTACATGGAGCAATTTATTTTACCAAGTTGGATCTTCGTTCAGGATATCATCAAATTAGAATGAAGACTGAAGATATTCCAAAAATAGCATTTCGAACTCATGAGGGTCATTATGAACTTTTGGTCATGCCTTTTGGCCTTACCAATGCACCTTCTACATTTCAAGGGTTGATGAATTCCATTTTCAAACCCTTCCTTAGAAAATTTGTGCTAGTATTTTTTGATGATATACTAATCTACGGTAGGTCTTGGAAGGATCATGTTGAACATGTTGACAGGGTGCTCAAACTATTGCAGGAGAAACAATTATATGCAAAAACATCCAAATGTTTCTTTGGAGTACAAGAGGTGGAATACCTGGGTCATATTGTATCTCACGAGGGTGTTAAAGTAGACCCTAACAAAATTAAAGCCATTAAGGAATGGAAAGTCCCCACAACCATAAAGCAGTTGCGAGGATTTCTTGGGTTAACGGGGTATTATCGCAAGTTTGTTAAGAATTATGGGAGAATAGCAGCACCTCTAACAACATTATTGAAGAAAAATGCATTTTCATGGACTCCTGAAGCAACTAAGGCCTTTGAACATCTTAAAGAGGCAATGTGCCTAGCACCGGTCTTAGCTACGCCAGACTTCACAAAAACCTTTATTGTGGAATGTGATGCCTCAGGAAATGGAATTGGTGTTGTTTTAATGCAATAAGGAAGACCCATTGCTTTTGAAAGTCGTCCAATCAAAGGAAATTATTTACAGAAACCTATTTATGAGAAGGAAATGTTACCAATATTGCATGCACTAAAGAAATGGAGAACTTACCTAATGGTAAGACACTTCAAGATAAAAACTGATCATGATAGTCTTAAATACTTTTTGGAACAAAGACCATCTTCAAAAGATCAGCAAAAATGGGTCACAAAGATGTTGGGTTATGACTTTGAAATAATATACAATAAAGGGAAGCTATATGTTGTTGCAGATGCACTCTCAAGAAAGAATGAAGAGGTGGAAGCATTGCTTTGTGCCATTTCTATTATCCAACCAGATTGGATAACTAAAGCAAGAGATGAATGGAAGAAGGACAAAGAAGTTTGGATACTCATTCAAAAGTAGTAGTAAGATCCTAGTACATCTGATACATTTAGTTGGAAAAAGGATTCCTTATGGTACAAATATCTCTTATATCTTTGTAATAATTCCCAACTAAAACAAAATATTATTTTAGAATTGCACACTTCTCCTTTAGGAGGACACTTAGGATTTTTAAAAACTTACCACAGGGTGAAGAAATAATTTTTTTGGGATGGCCTTAAATCTGATATTCAAAATTTTGTGGCGGAATGTTTGGTTTTCCAGCAGAATAAAGTTGAGACAATTAAGATCCCGGGTCTTCTACAGCCTTTATCGATTCCAAGTCAACATTGGGAGGATATTTTAATGGATTTTATCACAAGTTTACCTAAGTCTGAAGGAAATAGTGTCATCATGGTGGTATTTGATAGACTTACCAATTATGCACACTTTTGTGCATTATCTCATCCATTTAAAGCAAGTACAATTGCTACTACATTTATGGACACAATTCAAAAGCTACATGGAAGCCCAAGGGTTATTGTGAGCGACGGAGATCCCATTTTTACTGGAAATTTTTGGATGGAGTTATTTTCTTGTTTGGGTACTCAATTAGCTCATAACTCATCTTATCATCCTCAATCCAATGGTCAAACTGAGATAGTAAATAAATTTTTGGAATGATATCTTCGTTGTTTTTTATCTGATAAACAAACACAATGGGTCAAGTGGTTACCTCTAGTTGAATGGTGGTATAACACTTCCTTCCATACTGCAGCAAAAATGACCCCATTTATGGCACTTTATGGATATCATCCACCATCCATCACATCATCTTTAAGAGAAAATTCGAAGGTTCAAGCGGTGGAAGATCACATCGAGCATCAACAAGAAGTTCTCCAACTCTTAAAGGATAACCTGAATTTGGCACAAAATCGAATGAAACAACAAGCAGATCAACATCGCAGCGAGAGAAGTTTTGATATAGGAGACTAGGTATTTTTACGGCTACAACCATACAAAAAAATGTCCCTCAAGCAAGATAAGAAGGATAATAAATTATCGCCAAAGTACTATGGTCCTTACAAGGTGTTGCAAAATATTGGTACTATGGCATACAAATTGGAGCTTCCTTCTTCTTCACGGAATGCATCGATTTTCCATGTTTCATGCTTAAAAGAAGGTTATAGGTGAAAATATTCCTATTTCAAACAATATTGCAGTGATGAGGAAGGAAAAATCATATTGGAGGCAGAGCGGTCATGGAAACAAGAACTCGACAACTACATAATCAATCAATTTAAGAGTATCTCATCAAGTGGAAGAACTTACCCACTGAAGATTCTACATGGGAGGATGATAATTTTATACAGAAGCACCTAGAGCTACTCAAGCTTTGAGGAAAACACTTTTTTAAAGGAGAGGGGCATGTTAGGTCCCTATATTACTAGTATAGTCCCTTATTGTTGTTAGTGTTACCCCCTTATTGTTATTATTGTACCCTTGTAACCCCCATACTGTTATTATTGTGCCCTTAAATTATTATTGTTAAGTCGGCTAGGATTAAATTGTGGCCCCACTAGGATTACATTATGGCCCCATGGACTCCTATATATAGAAAGGAGGTTTTTTATTTTGAATCATCCAAGAATTGTTCATTCATGTAATGTATTGGAGGTTTCCCCCTCGAAGTGGCTTATTTATAAGGCGTTTATAGCTCTTTTCTTCTCTTTTTGGAGCTGGTTTCACAATAGTCCTTAAAGTTTGCCTTGGTTTTATGGGAGAAATGGGAGAAATGACATGTATGTACATGGTTATCCTTAAATTTTTTCTTAAAGGTTATGGGAGACATGACATAGAAATGATAAGTACATGGTTCTAAAAACACTATCAAATGCCTTAAAGTTTATGGGAGAAATGGCATGTATAGAAATGGATATTAAAATGAAGAACTTATATCTAGATCTGTTCCTGAGATTGACTGTAGGGGCATTTACTAGATATGTCATATATAAGAAAGGTTGAGATCTAGAGGCTACCTAGCCCTTTACAGACTCTGTTTTTAGAACTTGT
Organism: Pinus albicaulis; assembly: GCA_034641835.2. NCBI lineage: Eukaryota > Viridiplantae > Streptophyta > Pinopsida > Pinales > Pinaceae > Pinus > Pinus albicaulis. The sequence goes on along the minus strand of MU968382.1, from coordinate 8,010,074 downwards.
AGAAGTTAACACTCAACAAAAAAACTAAAATCCTATGGAAGTTCAGCCACTTTAGGTTCATTTTTTAGGCCTTAAATTTTTCCTTGAATTAATGGGAGAAAGCCTTAAAGTGTGTGGGAGAAACGACATGTACATGGTTTGAAAAATTATTTTATGCACTTACTAAAATTTATGGAAGAAACAAAAGAAATGACATGTATGTACATAGTTTGTCTTAAATTTTTCCTTAAATTTTATGAGATAAATGACATAGAAATGACATGTACATGGTTCCAAAAAAAGTATAAAATACCTTAAAGTTTATGGGAGAAATGGCATGTACAGAAATGGATATTACAATGAAGAACTTCTATTTAGATCTATTTTAGAGAATGACTATAGGGGCATTTACTGGATATGTCATCTGAGAAAAGATGAGATCTAGAGGCTACCTGGCCCTTTACAGACTCTTCCTTTAGAAATTGTAGAAGTTAACACTCAAAAAACAGAGTAAAATACTATGGAAGTTTAGCCACTTTAGGTTCAATTTTTAGGCCTTAAAGTTTGCCTTGAATTAATGGGAGAAGGCCTTTAGTTTGTGGGAGAAATGGCATGTGTATGGTTTGCCTTAAATTTTGCCTTAAATTTTATGGGAGAAATCACATCTATAAATGACATGCCTTAAAGTTTGAGTTTCCTATAGTTTAAGAGAGAAATGACATGTACATGGTTTGCCTTAAAGTTTTCCTTATAGTATATGGGAGAAATGGCATTGCCTTGTAGTTTATGGGAGAAATGACATAGAAATGGCACATGCCTTACAATTTTCCTAAACGTTTATGGGAGAAATGACACATGTATGGGAGAAATGACACATGTACACGGTTTTCCTTAAAGTGGTAGTGGTTTGCACTTACTTAAACAACTAGTGGTACTGGTTGATTAAGTTATGTTCAAAGTCACAACTTGATGAGTTTGTTGGAGAAATGACATGTACATGGTTTGCAAAATTATTTTATGCACTTACTAAAACAACTAGTGGTAGTGGTTGATGAAGTTATGTCAAAAGTCACACCTTGATGGGTTTGTGGGAGAAATGACATGTACATGGTTTGAAAAAATATTTTATGCACTTACTAAAAAAACTAGTGGTAGTGGTTGATGAACTTATGTCAAAAGTCAAACCTTGATGAGTTTGTGGGAGAAATGACATGTAAATGGTTTTCCTTAGAGTTTACTTTTCCTTGACGTTTATGGGAGAAATCACATCTAGAAACCTTTACTTTGATATCTATACATAGGCTAAGAACATTAAAAAGGAATTTTCAACTTGCATTAGTTATGTCCTTAAAAAGTATGATTTAGCACCTAACAGATTGTTTAATAATTTATAATAATGTCATTTACTTTATGCACTTACTAAAACAACTAGTGGTAGTGGTTGATGAAGTTATGTCAAAAGTCACACCTTGATGAGTTTGTGGGATAAATGACATGTCATTGGTTTGCAAAATTATTTTATGCACTTACTAAAACAACTAGTTGTAGCGGTTGATGAAGTTATGTCAAAAGTCACACCTTTACGAGTTTGTGGGAGAAATGAGATGTACATGGTTTTCCTTAGAGTTTAGTTTTCCTTGAAGTTTATGGGAGAAATCACATCTAGAAACCTTTACTTTGACATCTATAAATAGGCTAAGAACATTAAAAAATCATTTTCAACTTGCATTAGTTATGTCCTTAATAAGAAGTATGATTTAGCACCTAATAGATTGTTTAATAATTTATAATAATGTCATTTTTAGCTTGTCCTATCATCCATCCTTGATACGTACATGAATTTTACAGCTTGAATATCAACCTACACTATCATCATATCATTGTATGATAATCTAGATTATTAATATTCATTACATCATAAAATACTCCACTTTTAACATTTTACAAGATTAGAAGCATGATGGAAGGTGTAAATTTAGGTACATTAATAAAATATATCCATGTCAATCTAGATTATTAATATCCATTACATCATAAAACACTCCACATTTAACATTTTACAAGATTAGAAGCATCATGGAAGGTGTAAATTTAGGTACATTAATAAAATACAGCCATGTCATATGTTGGAGGGATAGAACTAACAGTGAATGTACCATGTGGCTTATACTACGGAGGATGACAAAGATACTGTATGTTGCTTGGAGAAAACTTGAAGAGAAGATACATCTAGAGACTTCCTGATAGCATACCTATTAATTTCACTTCTTGTTTTCTTTTAGGACATTAATCTCCAAACAGATATGAGGATAAGATTGAATAAGGAAAAACTAAGAGGAACATGGAGAATAAAGATGCTGAAAATATCGAAGTAGTTCTTCAACATGAAAACGATAATGCACAAAAAGATGAATTGGTAAAGAAAATGGGGCATGTTAAAAGACTCTGTAAATATTTTTTTTTAAATAGACAGGAGCCCACAGCTAGAACTTATGTAGCATGGTAACTTTTCCGATGTCCACATTCAATGGTTGTTATACCAAATTTGTAGTAAAGATGCCCAAAACCAAAATAGAAATGAAAAATTAGAAAAACAGTTATATTGACTCTAAATTTTTCCCTCATATCAACCCTTCCAAAATTGCATGAAATTTGTACAGTATCCCATTATTCCAACAAAAAGGATTATTCCAACAAACAGGGATGATCTCATTATGGGTAAAGCTGCAGAAGGTCCAAATAACTGAGATGATATTATTCAAAGGGATCAGAAGGATTATTGACAAGACATCTAGGCTGGATAATACAGTTGGATAAGACATAAGAATAAATACCATGTAGGAGAGATCAAATGCACTATGGAAATGGTTGACCATAAATTGATCAAGCTTTACAAAAAAAATCAATTTGATATTTGTTGCTTCTACATTCTTTTAATTGTTACAAATATTCCTCAAAATTTGAAAATAATAAAGATAGCATTTTTTATATCAAATCTTAAATATTAAATTGACTCAACAAATCGATCAGTTTCTGGCCTAACATGCCTAAGGATAATCATCGGCGAGATTTCGAAGGCAGAAATACTTTTGCATATGAAAGGCTTCTTGAGATTGGATTTATTAAGTAAGGATTGACAGGCTTATGAAAATATGGAAAATTATCAGTAGCATAGTATTAGAACAGATCCTGCCTAACAAGCCTAAGGATAATCATCGGCAAGATTTCAGAGGAAACAATACTTCTGCATATGAAAGGCTTCTTGAGATTGGATTTATTAAGTAAGGCTTGAAAAGCTTATGAAAACATGGAAAATTATCAGTAGCATAGTATTAGAATAGATCCTGAAACATTTCACTGATGCCGCATTAACCTGCACTACATCAACCCCCTTACTTCCTCTCTTGTGGATTCCTAGCCCCCCATTATCATTTCGTCCTTCCCTGTTGCAGCCAACAATTAACATTAAACTTGAATTTCACATTGATTATTTATTTAGATATTGATTGAGAGATGACCTAAATCTATGGGGTGCCAGGTTTTTATCGTAACTACTAGACAAGAGAAAGTACATTAGCTTATTATACGATTCTAGCTTTACATGTAGGTCAAAACTGGGGGAAATTGGCGTAATTGAATCCATTATCCTTGGTAGTTGCAAAGGATTTTTCAGGGCAACTTCCTTTCGTGAAGGTGTTGAACGCCTATGCAATGCTGAAAAGTTCAGGTAAATGAACATTGAAAAGATGGTCGTAAACAAGTGGGTATGGAAAATTGGAAACCTCTCCCATACGGTCAACTGGATTCGTACCTAAGTATTTATTGGGCTCCCCCACATATATTGAAACGTAAATGAAGAGGTTTGGATATGGAAATAAATTACATCTAAAAAACTAGCTCGGGATATAAGATAAGTGGATAAAGAGAAGACACAACTCCACGGTCAACTGAGGAAGAGAAATTGGTTTATTCAATATTGACATGAAAAAATACATTACCCAGGAGAAAGTTGAGTTACAGGTCTAGAGAGAGATACAATACTTTGACACATGTACCAAACTGGAAATTCGAAGACGAGGCCGCAATGAGAAGACGAGGCAAGAGATTTCTGAAGACATTGAGGCCGCAGCGAGAAGACAAGCAGGAGATCGCCGAGGATGTTTTGGAGGACAAATTACAAATTACCTACAAAAAAAAACTATAAAATTAAAAGAGAAGAACAGAAGAACAACAATAAAAAATATTCACAAAAAAAACAAAAAAACAACAAATTTCTCACCTGCGCAACACCAAGACCCTGCAACAGCATGTGACAATGGAAAACTAAAATCTTCCAATAGAAAACTAAACTCTGCAACAGCATGCGACAATGGTAATAAGCTGAAACCTATTTATGTTTGGGGGCTGGTATATTTATAAACTAAAGTTTGGTCGGACTAATAGTCCGACCGAACTATTAGTTCGACTGAACTTTGGTTGCCAATTTTCCCATATCTAGCCAAAATTTTGTTTTCCCACATCGTCAATACGTCGTCAATGTAGACGGCAGCATTATTTCGGCTGAACTAATTTCTAAATTTCGGTCGAACTCTAAAACAATTCGGACGAACTTTTCTAAATGTTTGGCCAAACTGTTGGGAAAATCACTTTTCCGCCCTCGATTCTCACAAAAGTGTAACCCACCTTCGCAATTTTACCCTTATGATAAAGAAATCCACCTCGTACTTCTAAAAGTACTCAAAGAGCACCTAACTCTCTAAGCATAGAAATTATCAATAAATGCACCAAGTGCATATTATCCTAGCCCCTACCAAGAAATTCAAACGGTTAGTAATACAATGTACATAAAATATTTACACAATTATATAGGAAATTAATTTTTAACATAACACATAACATATTTGTTAATTGTTCTGCTATGCGAACCACATTGGCAAAATAATGCTCCTCCCAACTAATGGGAGCTAGTTTCCACAACTAGATCAAGCTATTTTCACATCCAAGCAACTCTTTGACAAAGACCATACTAGGTCAAGCCTGGAATTCCACTAGTGAACCATCTCAATAATTCTAATGACCACACAAAGTCCAATACAAGATTCCTCTTGGAGCGTCCTGCCTATTTCTCTGATGACGTCCCGTCTATGAGTACTTTTGGGACTCCAACAGGCTCCAAAATCAACAGAGTTGCCTCAATATTTTTCCCTCTTCACCATTTTTTCCAACTATTTTCCCTTACTGAGATCATTTATCTCTAGGGAGAGGAAATACGGGCAAGCAAGCACCATCAACCCCTACGAGCAGGTAACCACCATCAAACCAAGGCCTTCTAGCCTTTCACAACTTTTCACAACTGTCTAGCATCTTAAATTTCTATTTTATCATGCATTCCCATAGTAATTTACAAAATAAACCATATGCAAATTATACATAAAGAAAAAGAAACTTTTATGTACTTCATACATCATACTTGGCCCTCAACATGAATCCACAGTATCTAGATTGGTAGGAAACATAACTAACATACATGTTGTATACATTATGATTTTCAAAATAATACTTTATCATTTACGGTTGCAATTCGCATTGCAATGTTTTACTTTCATATGTTTTCTTGTTGCCATTAAGCTACCAATGCTTAATCTCATCAACAACGTTAGTCATAAATATGCATTGTTTAAACAAGAATTTACTTTTGCAATAATTTTAGTTTCATGTATACAATGTTGTAATGCATAAATGTATATAAAAATATTCATTAATTTTTATATGTCAATAATAGTTACTTAACTATCCAACATTTCAAATTCTCATAGTGTATTGTTATTTTAAGTAGTGCATGGTAACTTTGATTATGTTCATTAAATGTATCATTAATCTTTCATATATGCAAATGTTGACTGTCAACTCTCACTTTCACTAGTGAGTACTCTAGTTGTTCATAAGTGCAACAAGGGTTTTATTGTCTTTTATCCTCAACATGATTCAAATATCATGAACATAGTTTCACAACAAAATTTGTTACATACTACTCTTCAATGCAATTATAAACATGAATCACACATCTCATGTCAAAAGTAGGCAACCGCAGATTAATATGTAGATTGTTAGACTCATACCTGAGTTTATGTCCATTAGTAGAATACCTTTTTTTAATTTAGCTTAATAATTACCAAAGGCACTAGTGTTGCAACCTTCAACTTTGATACCACTTGTAACATACCCCGGTAACCTCACAAGAAAATGCAGGAAGTTAGAAATTTTTTATACAAATTACCACAAGTAACTATCCAAATCACTATTCAAGATTCCTCATTATTCATTAGATGGAATGTTCATAATTTCATAGAGTCACTTTAGTAGAGGAATAGTAACTTGCATAACCGTTAACAATCACTGTTGTAGTATATTAACAAAAATTCTATGACGTAACCTTGCATTCATTTCATGATACCTTTAGAAAATTAATTAATCACATACTTGAAATTATCAACATCACATCATGCAAGGAATATACATCATCAAAGTGATACAATAAGAAATCACACCATTGAACAGCGATATACCCTAGAAACCTCGTGGGGTGAAAACGAACAAATTTTTAATTTATTATTAAACGCTTGTGAAGGTGTTCACCCCTCACTCAATGGCTCATAAGGCAGTCCATCCCTTAACGATTGTGTTAAAATAATTACAAGGAATGTATTTAAATAAAAAATATCTAGCTTAAAGCCATTACAATCATTATGATATCGGTTACCCATAAATATTCATTATTTATATCTTTGTGGCCTGGTGATCAGGTGATCATGTCCAAGGAAAAAAAATGCTCAAAATTGGAACTAATTAGAATTGGTTTCAGCCTTAATGATCGAATAGGCCTCATCGCTATAATTCTAGCGCCGTGAACGGGATCCAAATCCGATGTTGTATGAGAAAGATATTTAAGTTTGAACTTTCCCAATAACCTTCAAAACAGGACTTTTGAACAAAAGTAATTTGTCATCTTCAGAAAATTTTTATGGAAAAAATTTCATTTTTATATGGTTTTTTGGTGGCTTATCAAAGGGTGCCATGTGGCCTGCCCGGAGGCTGCCACGTGGCCCCAGGCCTATGGTTCAAGTCTTGTTTAAAAGAAAAAAAAATGTGTTTGGTGGGCAGACCCAACTCGAGCTGAACGTGTTTGGGTCAATCGGGTACGACCCAACCCGAATGTTTATGGGTCAGAAGATAGCAGCCTTGTGCAATAGTGAATGGGTATGGGTCGTTCATCATGCAGGGGTGAACGGTCATGGTGGGCGAAGGTCGACCCGACCTGAATGGCTTTGGGTCAGTAGGGTCGTTTCATAATTGAACGAGCGGGAGTTAAGAGGTAAGCCCTCAGGGCTTAAGGGTGGAAAACCCATAAATTCACACCAGAACCAAAGGATAAGCCCATTTCACCAACGGGAATTTTGTGCTAAGTCGTGGGTGTTGGCCCCCTAGCCACGTGACTTGCGGGCCGTGACCATGAGCGGGGGGCTAATCCCTTAACTGGCAGCATTAACCTCTCTGGATCACCCGCATATGAACACACACTTAACTAACAATGAAATTTATTACCTCCACCAAATTAGTAGTGTAGTTCCACCTGTTTGACAAGTCCGCCGATTCTGGTGGCTTTAACTGGAGTTCATCCAAATTTGGTGGGGTTTCCAAGAGACTTTGGGCAGAAAATTGTGGAGGTCATAACTTCTCCAATATTGAGCCAATTTGGACGAAATTTTGGTCAATTTTGGGTATTCTGAGCATTTTGGAGAGTTTGGGATAGGTTGCAAATCCAATAGAGGTGTTCTTCATCCATTTTTGCTTCAGGGAATCTTGGAGAGCCATCAGGGCCATGAGGGAAATGGAGCTGCATTAGGCTACACTTCACTGTTTGAGGTGAAATAAAAGCCATTCTTAGCTTATTTCTGTATTATGGATTCAATTTCACAATTTTTTCAGCCTGTTTAGGCTTATTTCTCACTGTAAAATCAATTTTATCAACTTGATAGAGCAAGGACATGCCCATTGGGAGCCTTGGACCCGGTAGATGTAGCCCAGGAGGGGTGAACTACCTCATCATGTTGTTGTGTTGTTATGGTGAAGTTATGCTAATATATATTTCTGATTTAATATGTTAAACAGTAATTTTAATTAACATTCCCTCACAAATAAACTCAAAAACAGTTAGCAAAAACACTTTGTTTAATTTGCAAGACATGATAAATACTTTGCACACTTAATTAAATGGAAACGGATACTTTGAAAAACAGATACAAATAGTTTCATTTTCAGATCACCTGGTTGTTCAATCAGTAGACCATCTTGTAGATCACACTCATTTGCATGGACCATTAATTATTTACCTACCACCATGTTAAACAAAATCTATCATTTTCACAAGTCACCATCCTTTACAATCATTGATGTTATCAACAAGATTTAATATCATGATTATACAAAGCATCAATCAATCAATAAGCAATCTTTAAATGTGATCCTTTAATAGCTATTCATGTGCCTACATGAGATGTAAATAAAATATCACAACATGCTTCTTCTAAAATCGCTACTCATGCATTAATTTTAAGAAAATAATTATCAAGCATTTCAAAATAAACCCCATATTAATATGACACTTCTCGCACACACTCACATTCGTACAAGACAAATCACTACAACTGTCCAAAAATCCCTTTAAAGGAAACTCATACATCATGCATTCGAGTTACTTAAACTTTAACAAAAGAACCAACCCTTCAGCTATTACTTTTGGTGCATGAAAATAAGTAAATGTAGTTAACATAATGAATGTTATTCCTATGCATACAAATGCATATACTTTCAAAGAGGATATTTTCGAATGTAGGCTTAACAAAACATGTGATTGTTTCTTTATAACACCATGGATATTCTTTGTGTATGCAAGGGATTAACATAATAGCTCTTATTTAATGTACTCAACAAATATTTCGTTCTTATAATTCTATCATCATTAACTATTATTTTCATGTAAACAAATACATACCTCTTTTTCAAAACGAAGTTAATATAACATAGTTTATTTGTGTTTCTACATGCAACTTTCTCATGCTTCTATTTTCAAGAAATTATCATAGATAACCATATTTTATGCATAAAATTAGGCAACACAACTCATCCATCCATGCAAATCTTTTCAAGAGATTATTATTTCCTAGGAAATGAATTGTAATAATAAATTAAGCAAGATATATAGTATTTGCATGTTTATAACCAAATACCATAGTAACTAGAATTAAAGCATGTCTTATGCAAAGACATATTCAACTTTTTCAAGAAATAGTATGGTTATTTTCTCATTCACCTAAATGTCCCCAGGGTTAATCCAAGGAGATTCACTTCCTTTACTATTTCATAATGTTCACTATTCCATGGTAACCACTTATATAATCATATTCATTATATATGTATCAAGAAAATGATAGTTGCATACCTTTAACTTTCAGATATGTAGTAATGATAGTAGCTCAATAATATATGCATAATTAATTTGGTTCTTGGGACTTTTATTATCCCTTTAATGAGACTTTCCCCACCGACGAGATTATCGTGGAGGTAATGTCTCTCGAAGAAACTCCATGGGAGGATGGACATCATCATTCCTCGTTTCTCTGGATCCCAAGTTACATCTCCACCTGTCTAGAATCCCATGCTTCACCAGTACTGAGTGACCCACTTTAGAGTCTGACTTTGATTCATGAAGTGTTGTCCGAAGGGAACATGGGAAATATCTCTCCGACCATTTTGATCGACATCTCTGTCAAACCAAGGATTCTCGAGAATGTGAATATCGGTGCATATTGTTCTCCTGATGAGATCAAGATCTATACTAAACTTTTTCAAGAGTTTCGCAATGTCTTTGTGTGGTCGTACGAAGAAACGCGCGACATTGATACAAGTATAGTTGTGCACGAAATTCCCACATATCCGGATTCAAAGCCCGTTCGCCAACGACTTCATAGTGTGCACTAGAGAAAGGCTTCTGCCATAAAGGGTGAAGTTGAAAAGATTTTTAAAGCTAGTTTTATTTACCCCATACAGTTGACATATTGGGTCTCGGATATTTTTCCTGTCAATAAGAAGAAATGGACCATTCGGGTTTGCGTTGATTACGGTGATATAAATCAAGCTTGTCCTAAGGAAAATTACCCCACTCCTTTTATCGATCAGACCATTGACGAATGTGCCAGGACTGATATTTTTTTCTTTTATGGATGGTTTCTCTGGCTATAAACAGATTAATATTGCTCCAATTGATCAACATAAAACCTCTTTTATCTTTCCATGGGGGAATTGCACCTATAATAAGATCCCTTTTGGCCTGAAGAATTTTGGAGCCAACTTCCAACGAGCTATGTCATATGCTTTTCATGACATCAAGCACATAGTTCAACCATATCTCGAAAACCTTCCTCCTCATTATGTGAAGCGTCGAGATCACTCGGAACACCTTAGAGCTATCTTCTTACGTTGTCGATAATATAATATCATGTTGAACCCTTATAAGTGTGTCTTATGCATTGAATGTGGTCAGTGTTAACACTAGAAAATCGTACAGCAGAAGATGACATTAATTAATGTCAAGACAGGATTTACAAGGCAAGAAGACATTATGGAATCAAGAAAGTATTTAAAATCTCTAAGGTTTTGAGAAAATCAAATTTGAACTAGTCTTAAAATGATAATTGCATGCTTTATCCTTCGAGAAGAGTGCCTTCTGCGTGCCTTTTGGCTCGGTAAGTGCGCATTCCTGAAAGTGGAAAAATGTCGCTTTCCGGGACCACACAAAGCAAAGGACAGTTACTCCTTGCATGAAGTCGCCTAAGGACAGCCACTGATGCCTCCTTAGACATTATGTGAGCACACAAAGGAATATTTGGAGCACACAATGGAATCATACCTCTCCCTTGGGTCACCATCCACCATGTACCAAGGGAGGGAAGGAGGATTTGAAATCCCCTAAATAAAGCCACCAAGAGATGAAGAATGGGTGATCACATTGTTATGCTAGCCAGAATTTCCCAAGCAATACTAGCAGTGTGTGACTCGGAGCTGGAGATAGAGGGGTACTCGATTGTTGGCCACCCAACAATCCTAGTCCATCACAACAAAGAGAGAAGGAGACTGCATCAGAGCCAGAGCTTGGAAAAACAACATCCTTGCATCGGGACCTAGAACCATTGTCTAGGCGCCCTTTGGCAACTGGGTAAAATTTCTTCTCCATATCAAACGTTTAATAAGAAGAGGCCTAGAGCCATCGTTTGCATTATTATCATTTAGACTCTCTTCAATAGCTTCGGTATATTTTTTTTTTAGTTTTTAGTTCAATTTGAGCATACATTGGCATACTTTTTCCTCTAGATTGTATGCTTTTGAGCTCCACCACTTTCTGCCTGTTACCAATATTTTATAGGGGTAGACCACAACCCTTAAACTGGTGCGATTTTGTACACCCATGCGTCAAATCCACCACAACAGGATTGGTGACTCCACTAAAATTTTACAATTTTATGTGGTTGTGCCATCTCTTGCAGGAGAACTTTGTATACACTGGAGAGTGGAGCTGATAGTCCTCTGATCCATCTTGCAGTCCCTAGATTCACTTGGAGTGACAGACTGAATAAGGCAGCTCCTAATATTTTTACTTGCAAGAATTGGCACACAGTTCTTTCTCACAGACACGCAGTGCGCGCGTTTAGGGCTGACCTGCAAACAGGAAAGCACACCTGTTAGGGCTGACTTGCGTGCATGAAAGCGCACTTGTTAGGGCCTTTTGCGCTCAATTTACAGAACGAGATTTTTCTCACTATATTCTTCATTTTTCTTCTTGTAGTGTGCTGGGCAGCCCCTAATGTATCTTCTAGCACTTGTTTTGACACCCCACAGCTTGTGAGAACTCACTTTTAGCTTCATTATGTAGTCTTAGAGCTAGTTTCGCTTCAAGTTGGTTTTTGCAAAAAATTTCACATAGTTTAAGTAGGGGGGAAATTAACCATTGCATTCTGAAAAATTTATGTTTTTCAAATTATGGTATTCACACTTAGATAACTAGTCCAAGTAAGTGGCCCAAGACCACACATGCATAGCTAGTTTTATTCTTTCTAGTGTAGAAATTGTTTAGTTTAGTTGAATTTTTGCATTAGGAATTACGAGACTAGGATTGAATTGTCGATTAGAGCAAGTAATCCCTGCTACCTTTGCACCATCTGGTGATCATAGGTAAGCATATGAATGCTATATATTTATAATTCTTCATCTTCCTTTAGTTAGTCACATAGATTAACTAGGAAAATTTGAAAGTGGCCCATTATCCGCACATGTTTTCCATTTGAGCCAGGAACAATATAACATAGTTTAACTAGGGGATTTTTTGTAAAGGATCACTGATATAGATATGTTAAAACTATGAGCTTTTTCACCTTATGCTCACATAAACTCACCCACTAAGCAAAGGAAAACACCTAAAACTAACTTAACCAAACTCACTAAATTCTCCCCACAGGGGCCATAAAAGAATTTATAGTTTAAGTTAGGATCAAGGGGGTAGGCATCCAATAAGCTACCTTGATCATACTTCATATTGAAACATATAAGTTGTGTATTTAGGGAGCTTCAAATCCACCTATCAGCCCATGGCAAATAAAACACGAGCATAGCAGAGACCTGATTCAAAGGGGGTTAGGCTTAAGCGCAGTGCATGCGGTATCAGTTGCGGCTACCTGACCCGGCTGATACTTGGTACTGTTAGCTGACTACCAAGAAGCCCAAGACTCGAACACTCACATGGGACAGTGGTTCTTAGTGGCCAAAAACTAGGGCATCCTTTACCCTATAGGTGATGGTGTAGGAAAGTGCCATACCCTCTACCCTTACCTTGGTGGATTCTCTTCAGCTGACTGGGGGCATCGCCAGCTCTTACGGGACGTTGTGCCAGCGCTCGCAAGAAATCTTCTCAAGGCCCTATTACTTCTGAGTGTGTGAGAACACATAGGTCTTCTAGGATTTTGAGTATCATACGAAAACAAGAAAAAACCTTTTTTTTTGTAATATTCCTAATTAGCCCAAGCTAATAGGAATATTCCTTTTTGTTTTCCTTTTCTTGTTCAAGAATAAAATTGTAAAGGAGGACAAATTAAACTCCTTAAACAGCAAAATAAATCGATGCCCATGTGAACAAGGATAAATCTAGGCTGCTTTAATGAAACTCCTTCATGTGTGAAAGGGGATTGTGACAATTGACTGGGTCAACAGGACCAAATCTACAGCATTGTCCAGATGCAGTGTACCTTGATGAACAACGCAGATCTAGTTGGAGGGTTCCAATGTGAAAGAAGCTAAACCTTTTGAGATGGTTTAGGGTTTGCAAGGCTTTCATCTTATAAATGAAAGAGGAGAGCAGCATGAGAGGGGTTTTTGAATATATTTTATTGAAAGGATTTGTCTATTTAAACACTCCTTATTCTCTAGTTGTTTAGCTAAGAATTGTGTTTTTTAGCACAAGGATTTCCTGTTTAGGAATCCTCCTCTTTCCTTGAGAGGCCTCTTCGAAGAGTCTTGCTATTCTTGGTTCACTATCACACATTTTGCCAAGCTTCTTCTTCCAACTACAATTCAGATCATGTTGAGGGTTTGGTTGTCTTTATGAGCAACAACAAGTGGAAGATAGATCTGCTAATATCTATGCATATCTAGCCTCTCTTTCCACTGGGAAATCTTTCTATCCCATTGGAAAGAGTGTCCTGGACCATTGGAGCTCCAAATCCACACCTTGGCATCAGGCCAAAGTCTTCAACAAGTCTACATCACATTTTTTTCCCCAAATCTGCATTATTTTGCAAGAGAAGAGTTGCAAGGTGTTTGGCCACTATTTGGAGGAGAGATCTCTGGTGTAGAGAAGTATTCCTCTCACTGTGGTGATCAATGGAATAGCTAACTAGTCCATGTATGTTTTAGATGTGTTTTATTCACTACTACATATGCTTCAGAAATTCTGAATCATTCTACAGATTTGTTGCAGTAGATCTCAGATCTACTCTCTATGCTTCATGTTTTGCTGAAAACCCCAAGGGGTATGTAAAATAAAGATAGTCTAGAGTACAGATCTGATATATATATAATATTTTGTAAATGGATCTGTCCTAGATCTGATTTGTAACCTATAACTATTGTTTTCTCATAAAAATAATGTTTTCATGGCTTTGCAATGCAATACATTTGTTGCAGTACCTCTTTTAGAGGGATTTTCTCCATAAGGTCTCTTTCTTTCTCCTCTACATTGATTGGGATTTACTGTGAATCTGATTTATCATTGAATAATTTATTTTAAAGCTATCATATTGGCCTACTACTACTTCTATCTAAAACTGCATTATTCTCTGGGCAGTGTTCTTTTATATTGATGTAGTCCCTCCTTTGGGTATTTTTAAAGCACACTAGGTGTGGGAGATCTGTTTAACCCACCTAGAAGGATTTATTTATGATATCCTCTTGGATTTAGGACTTAGATACTCATATCTAAGGGATCCAAGTGTTATTTTCAAATCCTGTAGCATCCATTCCTGAAAAATGCATTTTCCAGTCATGCCTTGCTAGCAAATCCCATTTTGGGATATTACAGTGGTATCAAAGCAGCTTTCTTGGCACAGCCTGTGCTCTGCATTTTTGAAGATAAAATATGTCTTTTAATGGGAGTAAATTGTTTATGAAGAAATGTGGTTACACCGAAGACACAGAAGTAAAGGGTCCAAACCCTTTATCTGAAAGCTTGTAGAGAGAAGAGCTCTCAAAAAATCTTTCTCAAGCTATACATGAACTGGAGGGATAAATTCGGGGGATGAAGAGGGGAAGATATTTAGATTCCCTAGAAGGATCCTTACATCAAGAAATCCCCAATACTTCCTACCATGTGTGTGGTTTCCTGGAATTCTTTCAACTTAAAGAAGAAAGATCCAGCAGCTACAGTAGGAGGGAATGGTGCATGCAGCACACTTTGGGTAAATTCTCTCTACCTACATTTGATGGATCACCTAAAGACTCACTCAAGTCTTGGGTAAAGAAGCTTGACACATACTTGTAGTTGCATCAAGTATCAGAAGAAGAAGCCTTGAGAGTAGCAGCGCTACATTTTCAAGGGAAGGCTTATGCTTGGTGGTTGTTTGAGTCCTCTTCCTTGAAATGGAGAAACATCTCTTCTTATGCAAGATTCACTAGGAGACTAGTGACAAGATTTGATGAGGAGAATGGAGAGAGAAAGCAGAGGAAATCCTCCAGCGCTATGCAAGTAGGAGGAGATCTATTTTCATGTGGAGATGGAGATGAAGCAATGGCTTCCATTAGAAGGATTCTTGCACCTTTGAAAGGAATTCCAAAGGCTTTTCCATATGGAGGACATGAGCAGCCTGTGTCTTTGCTAAGGGGAAATGAGAAAAAACAAAGGAGGGGTCACACAGTTGATCCACTTCAGAAGATGGGGCAAGGGATCCAGTCAGAGGCACTCTTACACCATTAATAGGGGTCTCCAAGTTTCATGGTACTTCCACACAGCAATCTGAAATGGATTTGCGCAGTGGAAGAAATCATGAAATGTTCCCATATGTTGTTCACATGGGAATGAGCCATGAGACATCATTATCCTGTGGTATGCCATCTGAAAGACCACTTGAGTCATATTTGATGAAAGATGTTTCATACATGGATGCTCCTTTCATAGATCCAAAGGAGGAAGGAGCATTAGAAGACCATGCTACAACGCTGAAAGTATGGGGGAGGTACAAAGAAAGGGAGAGAATTTTTCCTTTTACCTCATTATCTATCCTCACCTCTCAAATTGCGTTGAGAAGATATGCTACAATAAGAGAGAATGACACCATCATGAAGCATGAGAGGCAAGACTTGAATCAGAATACAAACTTGCTTGAAGAGCACTCTTCCCTGCCAGAAGAGAGATGGTGGTCTCACATGCATGCTTTGGCAAAAATAGAAAGGCCTTGGACAGATGATAGCCTCCCATGGGAGACTAACTTCCAAGAGCTTCCTTCTTCTTTGAAGCATGTGCATGAGCAAGGAGGGTAGCAAGGAAGTTTTGGAAACCTTCCACTTTGTACCTTTGGCATGGGATATTTCAAGGGGGGGGACAACAACATGGCAGATACTTCAAATGACACACTATCAGCGCTGTCATTGTTGGGCACCTTAGATCCCTATTGGAAATCCCAACTGTTGGTGGAATATTCCAAAGATCTTCATACTTGCATGATTCTTGATGACTGGTTGCATGAAGGAAGCTATTCAGTCCTTGATGGAGTCATCTATAATCATGGTAGGATCTTCTTGTCTAGAGCTTCCAAGCTCAAGGAGAATTTACTACAGAGGGCTTATGAAGAGTTCAAATTTAGCCTCACCTATTCCATGAAGCTCAACAACATAATTTTGAGGAGCTACTATTGGGAGGGCTTTGAAAGAGAACTATATAAACATTGTCAAAGGTTCATGGAACTTGTGGAGTTGGAGTAGCAACATGACTCTACGGAAGAGTTGAATCAACCCTCTCTTTCTTCCCTTAAAGAAGAGAGTAGATATATGCACCACTCCATTGATATGAGGAAGACTGTTGGTGAAGAGCATGTTCATAGTACATGTGTTTTATATTCTTATTTCATGCATTCTTACACCATGTTATTGCAGGCCATGACTCCAAGGAGGAGTGATATACTTTGGAAATCTCATGGAAATTTTTGGGCCACCAAAAAATCTGAATTTGGGCACTCCCTTGGTTTTCAAAGGGAGATTTTTTTTCATGATGGGTGCTTCCCAAAGGCACCAAATATATCTCACATTTTCTGCAATAGTGAGATGACTTGGGAAGCAAGTAAGTGGTGGGAAAACCACTCAACACATCTTGGTTTGATGCAGGAAGGGGATGCTCTGCGCTGGTTCCACATGTGGGACTATGATCCACCTCCTTGTGCACACATTTATGTTTGTTTGTACATTTTTTTGATCCCCTATATTGATGATATGCTTGTACTTTTCATGGGGATGAATGGAGGAAGGAGAGAAGGCAATATGCCCTATGGGATGACTACACTCCACGTACTTTCTGTCTTATATTTTAGGGAGGGCATTGGGAAAACCATGGTTGTTTCATGTGATTCATTATTTCCTTATGGGAGGGACTATTTGCACCTCATGAGGAAATTGTTGCGACAAGTCATGGATGGATGGATTGGTGGTCACTTAGCTTTTGAGAGAAGCTTATCCTATGTTTGTGACACCAATGGAGGAGGAGATGAGTTGCAGCACTCACCTTATCATTTGCTTGAAGACAAGCAACATTTTGGAGGGGAGGACTGTAATATTCCTAATTAGCCCAAGCTAATTGGAATATTCCTTTTTGTTTTCATTTTCTTGTTCAAGAATAAAATTTTAAAGGAGGACAATTTAAACTCCTTAAACAGAAAAATAAATCAATGCCCATGTGAAGAAGGATAAATTTGGGCTACTTTAATGAAACTCCATGTGTGAAAGGGGATTGTGACAATTGACTAGGTCAACAGGACCAAATCTACAGTGTTGTCTAGATGCAGTGTACCTTGATGAACAATGCAGATCTAGTTGGAGGGTTCCAATGTGAAAGAAGCTAAACCTTTTGAGATGGTTTAGGGTTTGCAAGGCTTTCATCCTATAAATAAAAGAGGAGAGCAACATGAGAGGGGTTGTTGAATATATTGTATTGAAAGGATTTGTCTGTTTAGACACTCCTCATTCTCTAGTTGTTTAGCTGAGAATTGTGCTGTTTAGCACAAGGATTTCTTGTTTAGGAATCCTCCTCTTTCCTTGAGAGGCCTCTTGGAAGAGTCTTGCTATTCTTGGTCCACTATCAGAAATTTTGCCAAGCTTCTTCTTCCAACTACAATTCAGATCTTGTTGAGGGTTTGGTTGTCTTTGTGAGAAGCAGCAAGTGGAAGATAGATCTGCTCAGATCTATGCATATCTAGCCTCTCTTTCCACTGGGAAATACTTCTATCCCATTGGCAAGAGTGTCCTAGACCATTGGAGCTCCAGATCCACACCTTGGCATCAGGCCAAAGTCTTCAACAAGCCTACATCACATTTTTTTCCCCAGATCTGTGTTATTTTGCAAGAGAAGAGTTGCAGGGTGTTTGGCCACTATTTGGAGGAGAGATCTCTAGTGTAGAGGAGTCTTCCTCTCACTGTGGTGATCCATGGATTAGCCAAATAATCCATGTATGTTTCAGATCTATTTTATTCACTACTACATATTCTTCAGAAATTCTGAATCATTCTGCAGATCTGTTGCAGTAGATCTCAGATCCACTCTCTATGCTTCATGTTTTGCTGAAAACCCCAAGGGGTATGTAAAATAGAGACAGTCTAGTGTAAAGATCTGATATAGATCTAATATTTTGTACACAGATCTGTCCTATATCTGAGTTGTAACCTACAGCTGTTTTTTACTCATAAAAATGACGCTGTCATGGTTTTGCAGTGAAATACATTTGCTGCAACACCTCTTTTAGAGGGTTTTTCTCCATAAGGTCTCATTCTTTCTCCTGTACATTGATTGGGATTTGCTCTAAATTTGGTTTATCATTATATAAGTTATTTTGAAGATATCATATTGGCCTACTGATACTGCTATCTAGAACTACGTTATTCTCTGGGCAATGTTGTTTTATATTGTTGTAGTCCCTCCTTTGGGTATTTTTCAAGCACACTAGGTGTGGGAGATCTGTTTAACCCACCTAGAAGGATTTATTTCTGATATCCTCTTAGATTTAGGACTTAGATACTTATATATAAGGGATCCAAGTGCTATTTTCAAATCCTATAGTAGCCATTCCTGGAAAATGCGTTTTCCAGTCATGCCTTGCTAGCAAATCCCATTTTGGGATATTACATTTTGTTTTTCTGATTGATCACATAGATTAAGTTAAAGGGAAATTTTATTTTATTTTTGCTTTGTTTTATGTATGTGGCCATAAATTTTCTTTTATCATAGACTCTATCCTCTCAAATTTTTCCAAAACCAAACCAGGTCGACACCTGAATGGTCCCAACGAAACCTCGTCAATCCAGGCATCTTTTGGACCTCCCCCCATTACTGGGAGGGGTTCCACGTCTTTTGCCATTAAGGCATGAAAGACGGAACACTGCCACCATCATTGGCTCATCCTTTATTAGAGCAACCATAGTTGGGAACCCTAGTCGGTCTCCCAACACCACACTACACACCACTCCTCCTTCGACCCCTGGGGGGCAAAGAAGTGCATCCCATTCTAGAAGCTAGCTGAACACACATCAGGGTACATCACAGACTAACCCTCTTTCTAACCAGAATTTCATGTCTTCACACGTTGCAATGGTGTCAACCTCCTAGTCACCTTTCTTAGCTTCATTTAATCTACCCGATTTAACCAAGCTAACAAATGACCCCATCGCACACGATCTTTCATGGCCTCCCATGCTCACAAATCTCCCTTCGGATATACCAAAATTCGAAGGAAAGCAAGTTCAAGACCCAGGTAATCATGTAATGACCTTTCACCTGTGGTGCTCATCGAATAGTATCATTGACGACACTATTCTATTGAGGCTATTTCAACACACTCTTATGGGAGTGGCTGCGAAGTGGTACGTGGAGCAACCTCATGCTTCGTATGGAACCTTTAGCACCCTTGCTACCACGTTTCTCACATATTTCAGCTACCCATTCACCATGATTTGGGAATTTAATTACTAACTCATTTTAGACAAAACCCCGCCATCCATATCTCAGATCATCTCCATGAATGGAGGCAGCGTCGCAGTTTATATAAAGCTAAACTCAACGATCGAGTCCTCTTAGATTTATTCTTGAAAACTCTAACGGCGGAGATTTCAAAGTATGTGGTGCAGAAAAACCCCACATCCGAAGAGGATGCAATCAGTAAAGCCCAGAAGGTTGAACTAATTTATACGCAGTCAGGATACATTTACAACATCCTGCCTAACGCCATGTGCCTACAAACTTATCAAGAATTTCCAGGTGCGTCGAACTCTGTAGATGGATTAATAGGGTCAATGAACCAAGTTTACCTAGGTAGCAATAGTCAAAATCATGGTTACACATATAGTTCTACCCAGAACATGTCTAAACCTGGATTTCAAATCCATCATATGCCTCAGCAAAATTTGGCTAATAGGGCGCAAGCGTATCACCGAGGAGGACCCTATCCTCTGGTTGAGGGGACCAAGTATGCAGAAAGAAACATTGATGGAAGAGCTCCCCTCCAATGTCCAGGTGTAAACAAGGGACAACGTTATGCTCAGTCCCTAGCACACGACCCACCTATGCAAACCAATGCACAGGTGAACTTTTTGCAGCCGTCCCAAAATCAACCACACCACTATAACTATGAAAACTACCCTCCTAATGTGGTTAATAAAATGTCAAAACAAAATCCAAAAGGGAACCCTGGACAGGGGGGCAGGAACCAACAGCACCTACTGCGATCCCAAGTTGGAGGTAAATCTAACAGGAATCAGAACCAGGAGCCAAGAAATTCCCAACGGCAAGGAAAAAGGCCACCTCTGTGAAAAAACCATTCTTGTTCAATATGTGGTGAGTACGAGCACTATACTCACCACTGTCTCGATCTCCCTAAGCTAAAAAAGCTTCAGAGTAACCGAGGACAAGGAGGATCTTCCCAGCAACCCGCTGTGATGCAAGAACCTTTCCCTGGCCAAGGGAGGGTAAGCACTCACTAGCAAAACCTAGAAGATTCCGGGAAAAGAAGTCATGAAATATACATGATTGGGGAAGAGATGTTTTTCCAAACACGGAACCACATCTACGACACCCCACTAGACACCACTACGTCAGGGGCTAGTACTAGTGTGTGAACTACACCTTTGACCATTTCAAATATGCCTATATAACCGTTGCCAAAGATGGCAAAGGGACCTAATAGGTGAGCAGGTAACTACTCCAAATCAGCCCATAATTATAGCATCGTGGATGATTTAGCTCAATCTCCCACTGCTATGTCAGCTCTGGAAGTACTACAGTCGTGCCCAAAGCAGCGGAAAGCCCTACTTTCCTCATTAGGCGCTATCGACCCCACCGATACAAACATGATGGCTTTTGACTTAGACAAAGCCACCCCTAGGCTTCCTTCTATGGTCGCCATTCAGATACCAGTGTTGGTCCAGAATATCACTATTCACCGATGTGTCATAGATGAGGGTGCATCGACATGCATCAGGTCAAAAAATGTTTGGCAGAAGTTAGGATCTCCCGAACTGAAACCCTCAGTCATAACGCTTCGAGCGTACAACATTCGTCCCTCAACCATCTTCAGCCTCTACCAAAATGTCTCGGTTTGCCTAGCTGGAAAGACGGTCCACATAGACATTGAAGTCTTGGATGCTCACTTGGATTACAATATACTCCTCGGGTGAAGTTATATGTACGCCATGTCTTCCATAGCCTCCTCTGTCTTCCGCATTATGATGTTCCCCCACAAGGACCACATCATTACAGTGGACCAGCTGACACACAGCGAGAAGCGCCCTCTAACCAACACGGATGTAATTCTACCCTATGTCGATACAGCCTCGGATGGTCTTTCATGGTACCAAGAATATGGCCCTGGCCAGTTCAAACCGTCGTCTGTTCTAGGGTTATTCCTAGGAGATCCTCCCATTATCCCTGAGGCATCACCAGATGTCACGGGAGCTCTAGTGTGCATTATGTCCACATCAAGTGCCGAGGCTAGTCAAGACATGGACTCAAGTAGTAACGACACTGAGGCATCGACCACAACGACCTCTCTAGCCTATGCCGCCTCCCAAACCCCTTTCCTCTACCCCCCAGCTGGATTCGTCTCCCAGAAAGTTTTGGCAACACTGGTATTACCCAACATATCAGTGGCGTTCCCAGTTTGGTACCTCATTCCCCCTTCCAAAACAGGAGTGACCAAAGCTACTAACATAGGGTTAAATCCCCTCAGTCTCGAGGAGCCCCCATTTAACCAAGAAACGGTCGAGACCACCCTCACAAAGTAAGTTCGCATTGTGAAACCGGTAATCACAGCCACAAAAAACCACGAATAGGGGAAAGAATATTGTGACCCCCGCCATTCAAAAGGAATCACCAGTCTGTGCCATATGCAACATTATAGGCCATCCTACCCATATATGTCTAGAGCTAGACGAATTAAAACCACTCCTCGGCTCTAAAGTAGACATCTCGACACCGTATTCTCGTATGAAGGAACCTACCACCAAAGGTAAAGGCAAAGTGTTGCGTACCAATCATGCATACGCTCTCTGTGGCAACTATGGGAATTATACCCACCACTGTCCAAAGATACCACGATATAGGGATGCCTTACATGCAATCGAGCAATTCTATCAAGAGGATCCCTCCACCTAGTCTTTCGGCGATGAGCCTCGTACCATCCCATACTTACAAGAAGAACATAGGATTGTAGAAAGGCCCCCAGTAATGCCCATTATACGTTTTACGCTACGCGTTGAACGTGGCCACTACCTCGAAGAGTGCACAGCCTTGGATCTCATTCATAGGTGGTATCCAATCGAAAGGGTTTACTATGTGTGACTACGAGTAGCACAATTCACATGCCCGCTATGCACCGAAAATCACCTTTTGGAGGATTTTCACTACATACCTTGCTTCTGACTAGCCCTTGCTAGCCTCCGATCAGCCATAGTCCACCTTTCCCAAGAAGACGACATGGATGCCGAGTCCACAAGCAGCTCCATGACCCAAGCAGATGAGATGAGTGCATTTATCATGTTCCTGATAGCCGAAGAACGACCCAGCAAGGAACCCCTGTTACCCCCAACCGTACTTCACAACGATGACCAGCATGTATGTTATGCAAAAATATGGACCACGCAGTCATCCATTGCCCTTATTTAGCAGCCTTCTGGCGCTGGTTCCCCATCAGACCTAAAACTGAACTCAATGGAACCTTCATATCTAAAATAATTTACTTGATATGCCAGGGTAATCAATGTGAGTGAAATTTTACTTATGCTTCGCAAATTCATCCCATTATCAACACGATTAATGCCATAGAGAAGAGATAGGACGACCTCTGAGAATGGCAGAAAAAATACATCGCCGGGTCAATTTCCCCACCTTTGTAATGGTGTATCAAGCCTGATAAGAGAACACACCACCAAATCATAACCTTAGCCAAGCTTAGGATAACATGTGGCCTGTGTGATCGGAACAATCACCAAGTCAACCAAAGCAGAGAACTCAAGCCCCTTGCAAATAGTCTTCGCATAGTCTCTTCTCTCCCTCAAACAATTATCTCTGTTAAGTCCCTATATTAATAGTGTAGTCCCTTATTATGTTAGTGTAGCCCCACTTATTGTTATTGTTGTACCCCTGTAACCCCCATATTGTTATTATTGTTCCCTTACATTATTATTGTCAGGTCGGTTAGGATTACATTGTGGCCCACTAAGATTACATTATGGCCCCATGGACTCCTATATATAGAAAGGAGGTTTTGTAATTGTATCATCCAAGAATTGTTCATTTATGTAATGTATTGGAGGTTGCCCCCTCGAAGAGGCTCATTTCTAAGGCGTTGATATCTCCTTTCTTCTCTTTTTGGAGCTGGTTACACAACATTTGGTATCAGAGCTTTGGATTCTAGGGTTTCGCTGCTCCAAACAGGTCATCGTGGCATTTTCGCTATAAATGTTTTTCTGCGAAGTTTCAGAAGCTGAAATTTTTAGGGTGCGAAGCCGAACTCCTGAGGAATCTTGTCTAAAAATTTCAGAGCTTGGTTCGCAATATTGGAGGAGATATCATCTGTGGACGTTAGGTATTTTTTCAGGCTCCTAAACAGGTCATCGTGGAATTTGCGCTATAACTTTTTTTTTACGAAGGTTAAGAGTCTGAAATTCATATGGTGCGAAGCTGAAATCCTAAGGAAATTTTCAAAAAAATTTCATAGCTTGGTTCGGAATATTTTTGGAGATATGATCTATGGAAGGTAGTGCTTTTTCAGGCTCCTGAATTGCATCTCAAAGAGGTGATCGTGGGAAAAGTTCAATAACTCTCTCTGTGGGCATCGGATTGGAGTGCCGTAAAAAGTGGTCACAATTACACAGACTTTAGTTTCTTTTCTATCAATTTCAGAGACAAAGGATGAAACAGTGACACGTGGAAAGTCGTACAAGTTCGCTCTACTGAACCAGTCCATAATTAGGTCATTGTGGGAGATTGGACACAACTTTGTCTTGGAGAATCCAAATTAGATCAGACCTGTGGCATTTGAAAGAAGCTTTAGAGGGATACTATAGGGCTGAATTTCAGATATTTAATATTTTCAATTACAGAGATAATTCAATTTCAATATCGAGCTCCTCAAAGCAAGTAAAAGGTATCAATATTGGATTCTAAAATGGCGCCTAAAAAGAATTCAACACCCATTAAGCCCTCAGAAATATATACTATGATGCATGAAGTGGAAGAATTGCAGTATGAGATACTAAAACAAAATTACAGACCAAGTGCAACAAATTTCGATCTACAAAGAGCAATCAAGTCAAGACTGATGGTTTAAAAGAAGAAATGGAGGCTAAGTTGGATGGTTTGAAGAATAAAATAATAGCTAATATGGATGATAAATTAGTGGAAGATGACATCGAGCATCAACAAAAAGTTCTCCAACTTCAAAGGATAACCTAAATTTGCAAAATCGAATGAAACAACAAGGATATCAACATCACATCGAAAGAAGTTCGCGCCACAAAAACAAGAACTCGACAAGTACGATCAATTTCGCAGTATCTCAACAAGTGGAAGAACTTTCCCGTAGAATATTCCACATGGGAGGATGAGAATTTTATACAGAAGCATCAAGAAATAATCAAGCGTTGAGGACAACACTTGTTTGAAGGAGAGGGGCATGTTAAGTCCCTATATTAATAGTGTAGTCCCTTATTATGTTAGTGTAGCCCACTAATTGTTATTGTTGTACCCCTGTAACCCCCATATTGTTATTATTGTGCCCTTACATTATTATTGTCAGGTTGGCTAGGATTACATTGTGGCCCACTAAGATTACATTATGGCCCCATGGACTCCTATATATAGAAAGGAGGTTTTGTAAATTGTATCATCCAAGAATTGTTCATTTATGTAATGTATTGGAGGTTGCCCCCTCGAAGAGGCTCATTTCTAAGGCGTTGATATCTCTTTTCTTCTCTTTTTGGAGCTGGTTACACAACAATCTCCAATCAAGAGAAGGTCACGCACACTTATTATTGGATTTTCTCACACTCTCATCATACGTTTAAGTGTGTACATCTCTCCAGGTTGAGAGTGGCACGAGCTACATTAAGTCTACACTCCACCAAAGAGAAAGACAAGTCTAAGCCAATGATACGGAAATGGAGACAGAAGATAACCTCTTCTACAACCGACCCTTTCCAAGCATCCACATCAAGAAGAACGAGTAGCATAGAATCCCACACTATCTACTCCAATGGCTTGGTGATACCGTGCACCATCTGCACTAGCCAAAATCACATACCAGAGTCATGCCCACTAATGGAAACATTCAGGCACCTCTTTGGCAGGCACAATTTACACCTACCGGAAATTGACCATCCTAGTGGGGAACCCAACCTTATGCACATATAGAATCCCATTACGGAGATTCTTCCCCCGCCAAATGCTGATGATACAATCCACCACATATGATTTGTATCAACTCATATTGGCAATAGGATTATTGCTTCACCCCCATCCGAGGATTTCCACCATATTCCTGTCGCAAAAAACCAAGGTACCTTGCGCTTTTGCGTTGATTTCCGCAAAATCCCAAATGTACATACTGCCATCAAAATCTTCAATGACACCTAGCCTCTAGAGCAGTGCCTAGTACAACTAGAGCTTGTCGATGAAAATCGACGACATTCGCCGCAACATAATGAGGCCCACAAGAAAAAGGTTAAAGCATCATTTGACTACCACATCACCCCTCACTCGTTCACTGAGGGAGAAGTATTCCTCTGCTATGATGTCACAAAAGAGGCCTTAGGACCAGGAAAGTTCGAAACCTTGTCGAAAGGACTCTACATCATCAAACACTACCTCTGACAGGGGGCATACATCTTGACGAAACCAAACGAGACTTGCCTCACTAACCCTATCAATGACCTTTACCTCAAGACGTTCTACCCATAAGGGCCCCAACAGGCCTTCTCCTAGAGTTAGAGTACACAAAAACCCACCCACTCAAAAACATTTTGACCCAAATACTTATTCAACGCTCAATGTATCACCATGGATCACCAAAGAAAACCCTATTTCGGATTTTCTGATGGAGAATCAAGATGGTCTCAAAATTTAGCTGCAGTTGCCTAGGTCATTTACCACCCTGACCGATCACCACTATGTGCAAATGGTGTGTGTATCGGCTCAGAAACAAACAATCAGGCAGAATATGACTCCTTCATTGGGCCTATGTGTGACGCCCTCCGTCGGGGCATTCTTCGTATGCATATCTACCTCGATTCCCAGTTAGTAGTATCACAGCTAAACCAAACATTTAAGACAAGAGACACACACCTATTTAGAAAATATTTGCATGCCAAAAGATTAAGCAGACAATTTGATTACATTACATTTTCACATGTACCAAGGAATCAAAACCAAACAATTGATCGCATAGCTAACAATATCCTAAACTGGAATTCATCTCGAATAAACCATCATACATAAAACCAAAAATATAGGCATCCATCAGCATAACACAACATATAAACCAAAACAGGTGATACATCATGTGGAGCTACAAAAAATACCTCTCATATATATATATATATATATATATATATATATATATATATATCAAAAAATATGTGTATCTGAGTAAAAAAATAGTGTCGCTAGCCCACTGGCTAGCCCAAAGACACAGAAATCATCAAAAATAAGGGAAGCATCCTCATAACGGGTGTTTTCCCTATGTACAAAACTGCTCTAGGGGGGTGCCCCCTCAAACGGGGCACCTAGACCAACCACTGCTCTCGGTACCACCACCGGAGTTGTTGTCGCCACTGCAATCACCACCCGACACAAAGTGGGCTGATAATCCCTCTCGCGAGCCATCACTGTCTCTAACCAAACCTCCTCAAAGTCATCCATAAAACCTTGAGTAGACATACATTGGGTTAAGCGGTCTACTCGACCCCAGAAGTCCTCAGAGCAGCCACCTGAGTTGTCAGTACTGCATTGCGAGCCTCAACTGCATCAGAACAAGCTCGCTCAGCTACAACCTCTGCAGCAACTGAGATGCTACCCTCACCAGAGGGGCCAGCACCATCTCCACCAGGTCCACCAGTACCATCGCCTGGTCCACCTGCATCACCTCCTCCCTGACCACCTTGAGGTCATAGCGGAGGATCGTGACCCACCATTCGGGCCACGGGGCGACCTACCTCACCAACATCTGCACGAGTAAGAAAAATAATGTCATTGTCGATAGAAAAACATATAAGTACATAAGTACTCAAGAAAATGCAAAAAAAATATAACACATACCTACAGGTCCCCAAACATAACCAAAAGGGAGACCCATGTCTGGGTCACCTTGGAAGTCCATCCCCGCATATGGGTATGGCAAGAACATCTATGGGTTGGCCTCAAACTAGGCCTCTATCATGGCATTCCAATAATGTCCCACCATGCCACCACTACCTCGCAGCATCACTGGAACCCACCTCCTCATCCGTGGCTCTTGTGGCCCCCAATGGGTACCGCCACCACTGGCCTCAGCAGCACCACCTGCTCATACATGATGCTGCATAAGATACTATCGTACGCAAAAGACTTCGATCCACATTGAACCTTGTTCAATTGCGACACCATGCCATCAAAACATAATCGGGCAAAGTCAAAGAAATTCCCGAACCTCAACCGACGCAAAACTCCAACTTGCGGGCCAGATGCCCGATGCGGAGCAAATGACCCTGCCAGTCGTACGATCACTGCCATAGCACACCTCCCTGCCACATCTATAACTGATGCAATACTGATGCATCCCCCTGTGAGAGGTGCCCCTCCGCAATGGTGCCTCTGGAATCTATCCAGGTTCACTCTCCCATAAGAGAGTGGGTATCTCAAAGCCTCCCCCTGAGGTAGTAACCCGGTCACGAAGTAGATATCCATCTCAGGACGGATCACCAAGTTCGTCCCCCGCAACACAAACATGTTGTGCCTCCTGTGCTAGTGTTGTATAATGTAGCGTAGTAAGCGGTCCTGCGACCGTAGAAACTCATTTTCAGCAAATTTCAGAAGGCCCCATGCAGCCAACTGATGACACGCCCTAGCATCAACAGCTAGAGTGGTCTGGATCTCGGGCCAATCCCACTCTCTCCATACCAACCTGTCATCAACATAGGCACCCATTAGTACAGAGAAAAACATCAAAAATAGACAAAAATAAAAATAAAAATTGTCACCCTGGCCTTTGCGTGCCTGTCCCTCAGACAAGTGTGCCCTTGCATGCCTGTATTCTTCATAGGCACGCCTTTGTGCACAAAAAGAAGGGAACAACGCACCCTCGCACGTCTGTCCCTCATAATTGTGTGCAAAGAAGGTGCTCTTTTGCCTAGATCACCCACACAATCTAGGGAAAATTTCACTCAGAGGCCGTACAAACCCAATTTGTATGGCCCTCGGCACTATCAAACTGAAAAAATTAAAATGCAAGACGTCATGAAAGTTACCTCGACATAATATCGCTAGTCCCTGGTACATGGGCTGACCGCAATGGCAAGAAAGGCTCTGCAAGCACCTCTAATCTCCCAAAACTCAGCAAGTAGAAATGAATAGGATTAGGGCCATAATCCCCTATTTATCGCCCTTTTAAATAACTTTAGAGGTCCATAACAGGAGATCAGAAGGTCCATCCTGCAAACCGTAAGTTGCACCATCATCAGTATGTCATGACGAATGAAAGAAGTGCCACACATTCGCTTTCCAGAAAAAATAAATTTTCAGCGCCGGCAGGTATGCCCTCTCTCATATTATTTTCTAAAGCTCATGCCTTTCAATAATATTTGATTAAAAGAAGATGCTTTCACTTGGGTAGTTGTTTTTGCAAGAAGAACCCATAAACCATTCATAACACCATCTACTGAAGGTTCCAGAGCAGGTATCATTCTAACCCCAGCATGATAGAGTCCCAGAAAGCTTTGCATATCCTGACATCATTTCTCCATCAGAAACAAACCATAGGGTCCTCATATCCGGCCATGTTTATCATCACCCCACCCTGCACATGATAAACATCCATGTCAGTCGGTAGAGCCTCCCCTCCATGGCACTTGTCACCCAAAGTAGACCATATATCACAGCAAAAGTGAAGCCATGGCCATACCTCTTCATTTCGAGAAGCACCTCGTGCCCATCCATTCATCATGCATAAGGTCAAGTTTACCATTCAAACTAAAACCCCCTTCCCAGACGACCAGGTTGTACAAGCAGATCGAAAGCGCACCTCCGCGCATCGCATTTGGCCCACCATACCCCCACCAGCATAATCCCATCTGTGACATTTATTCATCTGCTTCATCAATCCCGCACATGAGACCAACCAATGGGACCCCCACCCCCAACAAAACACCATCCTCATGCCTCCAGTGAGTGAAAACTTTCATGTTTTGGGGTAGCCATCTCTGTGTTTTGTACAAACCAAACCTCATTATTTTATTCTTTTGTAAGTGTAAAAAGACCACAAACAGTGCACTTCGCCCCTTCACCCTCATATTTCATCTTTTCTCCCATGGTAGTAGTCCCTAATTTCCCTTGGTCGGATTATTTCACCCTCACGCACAGACCATCATAACACTCATAGCCAGGTTTACACCCGCCCTGGACGTCCTACCAACTCCAGGGATTTTCCCTTCAGAAATAACTATCACTGTCGCCAAGCTGCTAAAATATACTCTGACCTCGGGCCACTAAATCCCCATCATCAATTTTTAGTCACCTCTCACCAACATGCCTATGTTAAAACCATCAAATCTAGGTCCCCGACCCCTCAGATCGACATGCTATGGTTCGGTTAAGGCTCCTTTTTTTCAACCTCGACACCTCTTTTCCAAAAAGGAAGCGGTACCTTGGATCACCCCTCCCCATACAAAGGGGTATCCTTGGGTGGCACTGTGGGAGACATCATTGTCCACATATGTCATTGATTCTCCTGACATTCAACTACAGCAAAATCTTTCATGTCAAGATGGTATCGTACCTTACAACCATTGTACTTTGATCAAGATCCGTCAAAGACCCGTGCCTCCATAAGCGTCTCTGTCAAACAATGCTGACACAGGAAGGTCCCAGCACCTATGAATACATGGTGCAGCTATATTCCATACCAATTTACGCATGTAGGTACCACGTTCCACCTATCGTCAAAGAAAAAATGCCCCAGAGGGCATCAACAGTCGTCGTCAACAATCGCAAGCATCACTACCATACTAGTGACGTAGTCAACACATGTATCCATCAATTTTTTTTAACTAGCCATAACATCACGAGCATGGGACATGCCCGCCTCATTGAAATTTTGTATATATGTTGTATATTTTGTGTGCTCGCAGGCATTCCTTAGGCCATGGTCACCTCGGAAATGGTGTCGGGTGTCGTCAATTCCAAGATTCATGTAGGTCTCTCTCTCTCTCTGTGCACGATACAGAAAAGAAACTATAATGTATTTCAGCTATACAGTCCTTCCTAGACCTCATTGGAAAATCGTACAACAGAAGATAAAATTAATTAATGTCAAGCCAAACGATTTACAGGGCAGGAAAACATTATGGAATCAAGAAAGTATTTAAAATCTCTAAAGTTTTGAGAAAATCAATTTTGAACTAGTCTTAAAATGCTAATTGCACATTTTATCCTTCGAGAAGAGCGCCTTTTGCACGCCTTTTGGCCCGATAAGCGTGCATTCCTAAAAGTGTCAAAATGTCGCTTTCTGAGACCACACAAAGCAAAGGACAGTTACTCCTTGCATGAAGCCGCCTAAGGACAGCCACCAACGCCTCCTTAGAAATTATGTGAGCACACAAAGGAATTTTTGGAGAACACAATGGAATCATACCTCTCCCTAGGGTCACCATCCACCATGTACCAAGGGAGGGAAGGAGGATTTTAAATCCCCTATATAAAGCCACGAGGAGATGAAGAATGGGTGATCACATTGTTATGCTGGCCAGAATTTCCCAAGCAATACCAGCAGTGTGTGATTCGGAACTGGAGATAGAGGGGGACATGATTGTTGGCCACCCAACAATCCTAGTCCATCACAGTGAAGAGAGAGGGAGACTGCATCAGAGGTAGAGCTTGGAAAAACAACATCCTTGCATCGGGACCTAGAACCATTGTCTAGGGGCCCTTTGGCAAGTGGGTAAAAATTCTTCTCCATATCAAACGTTTAATAAGAAGAGGCCTAGATCCATCATTTGCATTATTATCGTTTTGACTCTCTTCAATAGCTTCTGTATATTTGTGTTTTAGTTTTTATTTCAATTGGAGCATACATTTGCATAATTTTTCCTTTAGATTGTATGCTTTTGAGCTCCACCACTTTCTGCCTGTTACCAATAGTTTATAGGGGTAGACCACACCCTTCAAACTGGTGCAATTTCGTACACATATTCATCAAATCTACCACAACATTTGGCTCCTGGGTTTCGTGGTGTCTAAAGAAGACATCCACATCGATCCTCTGAAAGTCAAGGAAATCGTCAATTTTCGCCCTCCCTCTTCTGTTCATCAACTACAGAGTTTGCAGGGGAATCCAATTCCTCCACCGTTTCGTACTGAATTACACTAAGCTTGCCAAATTATTTATGCACTTATTTAAAAGGATAATCCCTTTCTTATAGGATGAAATTTCTCAGATCTCTTTCAATGCATTGAAACGAGCCCTCATTACGGCTCCACTACTGCATCCTCCCAGTTATCACCGCTATTACTGCATGTATTTGGCCGCCATCGACAACACTATTGGTATGGTTCTGATTCAGGACAATGACGATGGTCAAGCTCATGTAGTGTACTACTTGAGCTGTAATCTCTTTGATACTGAGACACATTATTCTCAAGTACAGAAACTGGCATTAGTTGTTGTCCATGTCATTCAATGTTTTCATCACTACATTCTCCTGCACAAAAACTTGGTGATTTCTGATTGCAACCCCATGACTTAAAATATCACACGTCAATTTCTTTGGGGAAGTACTCAAAATTAATTTTTATTCTTCAGAATTAGACTTAGAATTCTTTGCTGCTAAGTCGAAGAAATCCCTGGTCTTTACTGAGTTGATTTTTGATCTTCCCACCACGGATGATCCCACTCCTCTCGATGATTCCATCCCCGATGGGACTCTCTTTATCATTAGTACTCTTGATCCATGGTATGGAGACATTATTGAATATCTTCAGACCCAAAATTTTTAGCTATAGTTATTGCACTCTGAGCGAAGACAAAATCGCTATGAGTCCCAACCTTACCGTATCATTGGAGATACACTCTATCACACTGGTATCGACTCGATCCTCTGTCATTGTTTTAATCTCAAGGAAGCTGAGAAAGCTCTCAATTACTTCCACTACGGGGCTTGTGGTGATCACATTTCTAGTTATACTACTACTCAAAAGATCCTCCACGCAAGTTATTTCTGGCTGACTATTTTTAAATATTGCGTTATCACAGTACGAAAATACCATGATTTCTAGATCTACTCTCAAAAATAGGGCGCCTCACCCTCAGCCTTGCACCCAGTTGTGATCTTTGGACCTTTTGTGAAATGGGGCATAGGTTTTATGACATGTAACCCTCACTCAGAAGGGGGTGTGGCTGTATCATTGTTCTCCATGACTATTTCACTAAATAGGCCAAGGCGATGCCTACATATGATAATGAAGGTCTAATTGTGGCGCAACTCTTATTCAATCATGTCATAACTCGATTTGGTGTCCTGAAAGCGATTGCCATTAATCATGGCACTCATTTTTGTAATCATATGATGATATACTTATCTCCTCTATTGGTGTTACATCAGGATAACTCAACCCCTTACTATCCATAGGCCAATGGCCACATTGAGGCTATCAACAAATTCTTGGTGACTATGCTTCAACACACCATTGAGAAGCACAAGCAAGATTGGCACCTCATGCTTTTCTCAGCTTTGTGGGCATACCGAACCTCTTCTAATACTTCCATTGGATTCACACCATTCCAATTGGTGTATGGTCTAGAGGCCACACTCCCAATCGAGTGGGAGATTCCTTCCCTAAAGCTAGCTATCGAACTACTTCCTGGTACTTCGTCGGAAGAGGAACATCTCTTGTACCTCGAGCATCTCAGCAAGACGCGAAGGCTTTATGATTTATTCTTGAAGCATAGAAACGACGAGTTAGGTTCAATATGACAAGTACATCACAACACCCCCCGCGCGTGTTTTCTTTGAAGGTGACTTGGTCTTGCTTTATGGCGAAGCCCATGATGAGTTGGGAGTAGGAAAGCTAGAGCCAATGTGTTATGGGCCCTATATCATTCAACATGTATTGGAGTGAGGAGCCTATGATTTAGCTAATTATGAAGGCAATCCTTTGGCTAAGCCCTGAAATGGGCTCTATTTGAAAATATATTACGCTTAATCATAAGTGTGATACTTTTGTAAATTAATGTTTTATTCATTAGTGTGCTTTGAGTTGATTTTTGGTGTGATTGTTTGCCTTGCAGACACGTTTCCTCTGCTCACCTTGTGTTCCACTTGGTTTGCAGATGTCTTTGAATCGTTAAGTTGGTTTTTCTGATGGCGCTTTCCGTAGCACATAGAACTTGTCTTCCACAGCGTGGGCACTCTTTGCTCATGATGGTGAATTGATTAAATTACAAGGTATTTGTTTGGGTCAAAAAACTAATAATATTTCCAAGTATAGTGTGATGATCAAACTATTATCGGATTCCAATGATCTTGGGATTAGATATTTGGTTGTTCAGTTAGACTCACAACTCATTGTGTTACAATTGAATGGGCATTATTCTGTGTGAAATACTAAAATTTTGCTTATGTATTTGTGTGTTAGATTGTTGGAAACACATTTTGATTTTATCACATATCAACATATTCCAAGACGTTTAAATACATAAAAAAATACATTAGCAAACCATGTATTAGATAAACATTTGCGCAATATGTAAATCAAGGCATCATCATGATACACAAGTAGTCGTAGAAACATGCATATGTGTGTGTGTGTGTGTGTGTGTGTGTGTGTGTGTGTGTATGTGTGTATCGGTCTGTAAGTGTGTTACATCCAGAAGCTCAACAAATATGTGTTAAATGGTTCTCTGAGCCTACATCAGTACAAAATGTAAAAATAGGGTTGTTATCCACCCATGTGGTGCTCATGGTAGCAGATGAATGCTTGAATTACTCGCTAGAGTAATCGATGTAATCTTCCTAGAACTTCGATTATATGTCTCTGAAGGCGTAGTTTAATATCATCGAATGTAGCATAATTTGGAATGCCTCTCGTGAGGCCAACCATGTTCTGCTCTAGCTCAGCTATTTTATCTGCTCCCTCCTCATAAGGAGCATCCTCTCCTGGATGGGCTACCCTCCGTGTAATTTTTGACATGCCTGGAGGTCTCTGAGGACCCATATATATGAACATATCATAAGTTTACATTTCGGAATACATGAAAAAAACATTTAAAAAGAAAAAAAAGTTAAAAAAATAATTTTTACCTACATCAATCCACTATGTGCCTAGTGGGATCAGAAGGTCCAGATCTCCTCTAAAGTCAACGAAGGCATATTTTTAGTCCCGAACTATGATAAATTGACACTGCAGCCAACTTAAAAAGGTTGTGAGGAATGCATTTGTTGGCCCCCACCTTATCGGGGCATAACGTGTCATCATCTCATTAGCCTCAGATCCCTCGAGGTTAGATCATGGATCTATAGCCACTAATACTAGAACATGGGTACTCTCTATAGAAAGAATGTCACCAAGATTGCCCTGTAACCAAACTGTTTTAGTCTCCCTGTGTTATGAAACCAGCTCCAAAAATAGAAGAAAAGAGAGATCAATGCCTTAGAAATCAACCACTTTGAGGGGGAAACCTCCTTTACATTACATAAATGAACAATTATTGGATGATTCAAATGAAAAAACCTCCTTTAAATATATAGGATTCCATGGGGTCACAATATAATCCTAGTCGACCTAACAATAATAATGTAAGGGCACAACAATATGGGGACTACAGGGGTGCAACAATAACAATAAGGGGGCTACACTAACAACAATAAGGGACTACACTAGTAATATCCAGACCTAACATGCCCCTCTCCTTCAAAAAAGTGTTGTCCTAAATGCTTGAGTAGCTCTGGACGATTTTTTATTAAATTCTCATCCTGTCATGTGGAATCTTTAGTGGGTAAGTTCTTCCACTTGATGAAATACTCTGAAATCAATCGATTTCATAACTTTCGACTTCTTGTTTCCATGACTGCTTTAGGTTCCAATATGATATTTCCTTCCTCATCAAGTTCTAACAATATTGTTTGAACTGGAATTTTGTCACCTATAACCTTCTTTAAGCATGAAACATGGAAAACTAGGTGCACTCAAGAAGAAGCAGGAAGCTCCAATTTGTATGCCATAGTACCAATATTTTGCAACACCTTGTAGGGACCATAGTACTTTGGTGATAATTTATTATCCTTCTTCGCTTGCTTGAGGGATATTTTTTGTATGGTTTTAGCCGTAAAAATATCCAGTCTCCTACATCAAAACTTCTCTCGCTGCGATGTTGGTCTTCTTGTTGTTTCATTCGATTTTGTGCCAAATTTAGGTTATCCTTTAAGAGTTGGAGAACTTGTTGTTGATGTTCGATGTGATCTTCCACTGCTTGAACCTTAGAATTTTCTCTTAAATATGATGTGATGGACGATGGATGATATCAATAAAGTGCCATAAAATGGAGTCATTTTTTTTGCAGTATGGAAGGAAGTGTTATACCACCATTCAGCCATAGGTAACCACTTGACCCATTGTGTTTGTTTGTCAAATACAACACAACAAAGATATCCTTCCAAACATTTTTTCACTATCTCTTTTTTCCCATCGAATTGAGGATGATAAGATGAGCTTAGGCTAGTTGAGTACCCAAACAAGAAAATAATTACGTCCAAAAATCTCAAGTAAAAATGGGATCTCTGTAGCTTACAATAATCTGTGGGTTTCTATGTAGCTTTTGAATTGTTTCCATAAATGCAATAAAAACTGTACTTTTGTTAAATGGATGAGATAATGCACAAAAGTGTGCATACTTGTTAAGTCTATCAACTACCACCATGATGACACTATTTCCTTTGGACTTAGGTAAACATGTGATCAAATCCATTGAAACCTCCTCTCAAAGTTGACTTGGAATGGTTAAAGGTTTTAATAGACTCGGGGTATTAATTGTTACAACTTTATTTTGTTGGCAAACCAAACATTCTACCACAAAATTTTGAATATCAGATTTAAAAAATTATTTCTTCACCCTGTGATAATTTTTTTTAAATCTAGAGTGTCCTCCTACAGGAGAGGTGTGCAATTCCAAAATAATATTTTGTTTTAGTTGGGAATTCTTAAAATATATAAGCGATTTTTGTACCATAAGGAATCATTTTTCCAACTAAATGTATCATATGTACTAGGATCTTGCTGCAAATTTTGAATGAGTGTCCACACTTCTTCGTCATTCTTCCATTCCTCCCTTGCTTCAGTTATCCAATCTAGTTGGATAATAGAAATGGCATAAAGAAATGCTTCCACCTCCTTGTCCTTTCTTGAGAGTTTATTTTCAATAACATTTAGCTTCCATTTTTTGTAGATTATTTCAAAGTGATAACCCAACATCTTTGTGACCCATTTTTGTTGTTCTTCTGAAGATAGTCTTTGTTCCAAAAATTATTTATGACTATCATGATCATTTTTTACCGTGAAGTGTCTTCCCATTAGGTAAGGTCCTCATTTCTTTAGTGCACGTAGTATTTCCAACATTTCCTTCTCATAAATAGCTTTCTGTAAATACTTTCCTTTGATTGGATGACTTTCAAAAGAAGTGGGTCTTCCTTCTTGCATTAAAAAAACATCAATTCAATTTACTTAGGCATCACATTCCACAATAAAGGTTTTTTTGAAGTCTGGCATAGCTAAGACCAATGTTAGGCACATTTCCTCTTTAAGATGTTCAAAGGCCTTAGTTGCTCCAGGAGTCCATTAAAATGCATCTTTATTCAATAATGTTGTTGGAGGTGATGCTATTCTCCCATAATTCTTAACAAAATTTTGATAATGCCTTGTTAACCTGAGAAATCCTCACAACTGCTTTATGGTTATGGGGACTTTCTATTCCTTAATGGATTTAATTTTCTTAGGGTCTATCTTAACACCCTCCTAAGATACAATATGACCCAGATATTCTATCTATTGTACTCCAAAAAACATTTGGAGGTTTTGCATAAAATTGTTTCTCCTCCAATAGTTTGAGAACCCTGTCAACATGTTGAACATGATCCTTCCAAGACCTGTTGTAGATTAGTATATCATCAAAAAACACTAAAAAAAAAATTCTAAGGAAGGGTTTAAAAATGGAATTCATCAACCCTTGAAATGTAGAAGGTGCATTGGTAAGGCCAAAAGGCATGACCAGAAATTCAAAATGACCCTCATGAGTTTGAAATGTTTTTTTTGAGAATATCTTTAGTCTTCATTCTAATTTGATGATATCCTGAACGAATATCCAACTTAGTAAAATAAATTTCTCCATGTAATTTATCCAATAATTCATAAATCACTGAAATGGGAGATTTATCTTTAATAGTGATATTATTGATCTCCCTATAATCCAGACACATGCGCCATGATCCATCCTTCTTGTGCACCAATACTATTGGAGCAGAGAAATAACTTTGACTAGGTTTAATTATGCCAGCCTCTAACATTTCTGCAATCATACGTTCAATTTCTCTCTTTTGGACATAAGGATATATGTAAGGCTTGATGTTTGGAGGAACACTTCCTAGAATCAAATGAATATCATGATCATGATCACGAATAGGTGGGAGCCCTTCGGGAGTTTCAAACACCTTGGAATGACCATCCAAGATTTTTTGGAGATATGGATAAATAGATGATTTTGATGTTGGAATTTCTAGTGAGCATAATTGTGCAATTACACCTCGTTGTTATTTCTTCAGAAGCTTTGTCATGACATTAAAGCTTATTATCTTTCCTGAATTCCCTGTGATACCCTGTAATTCAACTTCCTTTCCTTCTGAATAAAATTTCAAGAAAATTTCTTGAAAATTAAAAGCTATCATACCCAAATATTGTAACCATTGCACTCCTAGTACAACATCAACACCTCCCATTGGAATGGAAATAATTGGACTATTCAATACATATTCCCCCATGGTTAGCTTGATATTATGGCATTTTCTAGAGAAATATTTAGTCCATCCATTTGAAACCATCACTTGACACTCTGGTGCTAGGTATAGGAATTAGCAATTTAATTCCATGGCTACCTTACAATGAATAAAATTATGGGTACTACCTAAATAAATCAACACTATTACATTTTTCTTCTTGATATGTCCTTCTATCTTGAGAGTTTTATGAGTGGTAATTCCTTCCAATGCATTACAGGATATGTTCAGACTCATTGCTTCTTCCTCTAGGGTTGGTTCCTGGTGTATATCCTCTTCTTTTGAAGTTTCTTGCTCATTTCTTCCTCCTCTTCACAATCTATGTAAAATAATTTCTTCTCAGCGCACTTATGACCTTTAGTGTATTTTCTATCACAACTGTAGCAAACCCCTTTTGCTATTTTTTCTTCCAATTTTGTGGTGTCAATCTCATAGGTTGTGGAAGTCTAGGAGTAGCAAAACTTCCATATTTATAGATGTGAGTGGTAGGCTTCCTTGTCACCATAATTTTACTTTCAATTTTTCTTGCCAACCTGAATGCCCTCTCTAATGAATCAGGTTCCAAAGGCGAACCTCATGTTGGATGTTATCCTTTAAATTCCCTATGAATTCATCAATCTTGTGTTCCTCTGGAATATAAATTACCCTTATATTCAATTTTTGGAAGTCCTCAATCTGATCCACCATTGAACACTTTTGTTTGATATTTATCAATTGGCTGAAGGTTTTTCTCTTTGTATCCTCATAAATTGCTATCATTTCCTCCGTAAAACTTGACCAAGTGACAAATTTTTTATGAGAGAAAAGCCATAGATATCATACAAATGATTTTTTTTCTAAAGGTAAAGTTGCAATGCGTACCTTTTGTGTGTTTTGCACATTATGGTGATCAAAATATTGCTTCATCTATAGTATCCATCTTACGAGATCCTTGCCATAAAAATTCCATATATCAATATTTGGAATATGGTGGGTCTTCAATCCAAAATTAGAGTTTTTGAAATCACGATTAACATTTAATTTGTTCTCATCATTAGTTTCCTATACTACCTTTTCGCCATTAGGAATCATTTCTTGTAACAACTTTGTCAAACCTTCCATGTGTGATTTTAAAGCATTCTTCATGTCTTCCATGTTGTATTTTATTTTTTCATATATATTAGCTTAGATGTCATCCATCTTATCTTCTGTGCCATCCGTATTTGCTTCCATGCCATTCTTCAAACCATCCATCTTAGCTTCTACACCTTTCTTCAAAACTTCCATTTCATTTTTTGTTTCTCTTTGCGAGAGCGAAATTTGGTGCACTTGGACTTCTAATTTTGATATATGATGTTGCACTTCTTCCTCTTCATGAGTCATAGTATAGCCTTCTAAGGGCTTAATGGGTGTTGAATTATGTTTAGGGGCCATTTTAGAACCCAATACTGATATCTATGCTTCAATATTCCCTTGGAATCACTTCAAACTAATTTTTCAAACAAGACTTATATAATTTGAAAAAAAATACATACATTTTTCTTGCTTTTGAGGAGCTTGATATTGAAGCTGATGTATATATGGAATTTTGGCTCCCTGAAATTTTATCTTCAGTACTTTAGTATCCCTCTTAATCTGCTTTCCAATGCCACAGGTCTGACATGATTTGGATTCTTCAAGGCAAATTTATGCCTAATCTCCCGCAATGACCTAATTATGGACTGCTTTAGTAGAGCGAACTTGTACAGCATGCCACAAGTAATTTTTTGCTCCTTCGGCTCTGAAATTGATATATAATAAACTAAAGTCCGTGTCATTTTAGCCACTTTTTACAGAATTCCAATCCGATGCTCAGAGAAAGATTTATGACAATTTTCCCAAAGTCACCTTTGAGATGAAATTCGGGAGCCTGCCAAATCCATAACTTCCACAAATCATATCTCCGAAAATATTGCAAACCAAGATATAAAATTTTTACACAACGTCCATAAGGATTTCTTCGCAAAAAAAAAATTTTAATCTTCTAAAACTTCATAGAAAAAAATTTATAGCGAAAACTCCACGATGACCTATTTGAAGCAGCGAAACCCTAGAATCCAAAGCTCTGATACCAAATGTTATGAAACCAACTCCAAAAATAGAATAAAAGAGAGATCAATGCCTTACAAATCAACCACTTCGAGGGCGAAACCTCCTTTACATTACATAAATGAAAAATTCTTGGATGATTCAAATGAAAAAACCTCCTTTCTATATATAGGAGTCCATGGGGTCATAATATAATCCTAGCTGATGTAACAATAATAATGTAAGGACACAATAATAACAATAGTGGGGTTTTATGGGGCACAATAATAACAATATGGGGACTACAGGGGTACAAAAATAATGATAAGGGGGCTATACTAACAACAATATGGGACTACACTAGTAATATAGGGACCTAACACTATGTCTTGCACTTGGTTAGCTGGCTCTTAATGTTAGGCAGCAACCCCTCACACCAGTTGAACATCGTTGGGGCTACGTATTGGAACTGAGATTTCTTTGCCTCATGCAATGCCTGGGCTCCTGCCACTCTCGTGATGCAATTTAGTATCGTGCGCAGGGGAAGCACTCTGATGGAGGAAATTTCTACCTTCCCGCTCTCTATTTTTCGTGCCCCATGACAGTATCTCTAGATGAACATGATGGTACTCTCACCCCCTGCGCGAGCACTGAAGAGTTGGATCCTCTCCCCTCTCTTAGACAGTCCAGTGATTAAATAGATGTCCATCACATCTAGCTCTAGCTCTTGGTCCCCAATGACAAGCAATTGTTGGTCCACATCCCATATATTGATTAATTATTGGAGAAGCTCCAGTTGAGCTCTTAGACCAGATGTTTGGAATAATTTCGAAAACCCACAATTGCGGAAAGCATCGACGCAATTTTGGTCCTGCAAAGCTTAGTGGTCTTCCACCTCATGGCCTTGTTCTTTCCATTCGACTAGCATCTTTGAAGAAAGCACCTGCAAAACATGTCCAATTGGACTTTTAGGAGTTTCCATTAAAGTATTTTTAGAAACTAACGATGGAGTTGGGTGATTTATTTTTTAAAAATATTTCCTGTAGCTAGTGTGTCTGTCCTAAATAATACGACGCTGGTGGAAAGCTGCCCTAACGAGCTAAACATGACCAGCGCGACCCTGATAGCTCGAAATTGCGCTGGTCGCAAGAAATTTTAAAGTTTGAAATTACTCCCCCTAAACTCCCTAATTCTGAAAATAAATAGCAAATGAATGGAATCAAATTAAAAAGGAAGTTTATAGCTCTTACCTAATGCTAATGGATCAATGAATGGTGTCATGTATCAGCCGCACCACCGATTTTAAATTCAGAGGGAAAATGGACAAAATTCTCTTCTCAAAATAGAAAGGTGAAAATGAAATTTTTTTTTGGTCTATTTATAGATTTTTGAAAAAAATCGCCAATATTTTATTCATTTTCTTTGATATTCATGATGTTTGTTGTTTATGTGCAATATAGGACTTCCACACCATTGATGATTGTTTCTAATGCAAACGAGTTGAATTTTATCTCTTTTTTGGGCTCATTAAACATTTATGAAAAAGGAACCACTCCTGGAGTCGACTTTCAACTCTTTTTTTACTCTCGAAAAATGAAAAGATTGCCAAGTACTTGTCATTTAAAATTCGTTAAAGTGAATTAATTTATGTGATCTCAGTATACGTTTACCCCTTTTTCAGGCTGAGATTTACTACTGACGAAAAATGAATACTTTGATCGAACATGGTCAAGAGGTTCTCTCGGACATGGTTTTCTTCCTTTTCGGATTTGAGAGGCGATTTACGAAAAAGGGACATGGAGGAGTTTTCTTTTTGTTTCTTTTCAAAATCCTTAAACATGAAAATTTATCGAGTTTACCTTTCGTTGGACTCATTAAAGATTAAATGACTAAATAATTGTCACCATGACGAGCCTGAGTTCCTCTTTCCTAGGGCTCGTTAAACTTACTAGGATGGATTCATGATAGTAGCTAAAAGGCCACTTTTACCAACATGTGAAAACTAATTCCATAGTCTGCCTAAAACCCGAGGATAGGTTAATCCATTCTCTAAGAACCTTTAAAAACCAATTATAGCATTAATTAATTTCATTTATGCGGAAGCCCCTTTTTAAGTGGTTCTCGGGTTTTATATCTCATATAACAGAGGTTTTACCTTATGCTCTTGATGCCCTCTTTATCTCCCCCAATGCATACGTGGAATCGCACTTTGGCAACTTTAGACTTCGACGCTTCACACCTT
This sequence comes from Pinus albicaulis, assembly GCA_034641835.2. Classification (NCBI taxonomy): domain Eukaryota; kingdom Viridiplantae; phylum Streptophyta; class Pinopsida; order Pinales; family Pinaceae; genus Pinus; species Pinus albicaulis. Next base: position 7,967,170 of record MU968382.1, on the reverse strand, counting down.
TTACAACTTACCTCGCCGCAATTCATCGCTTAACAATTTTCGCGATATTGTGGATTCGCAATTCGCAGCTTTCTCCACATCGCTCATCGCAAACTTTAACGTTTAACAATAAGTGTATCCCTTATCCTGTGCAATATGCGATATGGATCGCATCACATCGCAAAATCCTTATCTCACCGCAACTTAACGCTTTATCGCATCACAGCTTAAATAGTTTACAACGCCAACTCTTAACAACAAACACAGAAATTTTCCGATGCGCGAAATCACACTGGATTGTGATTTAGTCTCCACCATTGATCTCGCCCAGATCTAAAGGTTTCGATGTTCCCTTACTGATTGGCTTCGTATCGCAACTAACACAGCTTACTATGCGATGTCTTAACTATAAACATTAAAATCGTCGATGTGCGATATGTGCTTGAATCCTCTATCCAACCCGTGAACTTCTTACTTTCCCCAACTTACCACCTCGTAACTTAAACCTTTTAGCTTGCGATCACACATTCCCAGTTAACATTGTGATGAGATCTATGCCATTAATCTTCAAATGGATTTAATCCTCGCCGTCTATTTCCCTTCCTTTGGAAATATTTTAAAGGCTTTGATGTCTTAGTCTTTTCTCTGTTTTCTTTGACCGCAACTACTCTGCAACCCCGTTTACTCCACTCGTTATTCCTCCTGAGCTTATTCATTATTTAAAAATGCAAATATCTCTTGAGCTTTGTTTATTTATTCTGACTTGGAATTTCCATGCGCGCTGCACACCTTGCATGTTGCCTCCATTCCAAATATAGGACACCTTTCCGTATTACTTCTCCTTCTCGACCTGCATACACATTTACTCACTCCAAACTAGAATCATACATGATTCTACCCAGTCGTTAAGCCTTAACTCACACAGTAAGACTTATTATTTAATTAAAATTCATGCAATCAGTTAATTAATTCATCGATATCGAATTCGTTCTATTATGGATCACTCAATGCATAATAGAAACTAAACATAGTCATTATGAATTCGATTTCTCATTAACTAAGTAAATGTACAAATACAATAACACCTACTTACAATCTAGCTTTGGCCTGCTTCTCTCTTGGCATGGCCTTCTCCTCTCGGCTCTCGCCTCTCTCTCTAGGCTTGATTTTATTTCTTTAGTTTTGGCATCATTTTTCTCGAAGCTTAAAATTAATTTATAGCAATTCATAGCTTATCCAGCCCTCACTCAACTCCTACAAACTTGTAACTAATTTATATTCTAAGGAAATCCTAATTTATGACTCTCCTATCTTCTTAGCATAAAGAACAAATATTCTCTCTAATATCCCATTTCTTAAGGGTATTTGTTACATTGACTCAACACTCATTGACACCTAACAACTGAGCATATTCTCTATCAATGCTCACTAAGAAATAAAACACTTTTTACATGAGTTTTACAATGTCTCTTTAAAATAGTCCCTTCTTGGACAAATGTCAAGACCCTAAGGTCTAATTTCTACTTTGACTTTTGACTTAGAGCAAATACTCCTGCATTAGACTCCCCAGGCAAAAATAACCATGATCTCCAGATCATGTGTCTTTCATAGTTGTCCTCCTGGATCCATTAGAGGAATTTTGAGGTCTAAAATGGGTCTCCTAAGGAAATTATAAAATAATAGTGGAAATAATAAAATAATATTTGATTGCATCATCAAAATTTAGAGTGAAAAAAGAAAAAGAATATTTTTCAACTCGTATTTTCAACTTATCTCCCTATGGTTTTACTCAAATTTCGAGTGAAAACACTCATTGGATGCAAAATTTGATTCCTCATCCAAGGAGTACCCATGTTGCATACTTTGGATGGACCCTCCTACATGAAAAATGAGAAATACATGAAAAACATAATTGCAATCACGTCTTTTCATGTATTTCTCATTTTTCATGTACCAGGGTCCATTGAAGTATTCAACATGGTTACTCCTTATATGAGGAATTAAATTTTGCATCCAACGAGTACTCCCTCTTGAAACTTGAGTAAAAACGCAAGGAGACAAGTTGAGATACGAGTTGAAAAAGTAGTTTTATTATTTTATTATTTTTTAATGTTTTTACTTTTTTACTCCAAAAATTGTGAATCATCCCCCATGGTTGACATCATCATCTTGAATCATATTGGTTCTTAAAAATTTTTATTTTGGTTGTACATTTTTCTTAGGAGGCCCATTTTAGACCTCAAAATTCCCCTAATGCCAGACTTCGTTATGTAATCTACCTTTGGTTGTTGTTGTTTTTGTTGTTTATTGTCCTCCAAATTTCCATGCTTTATGTTGCATTGCCCCACAGGCTATGCTCTCAAATTCTTCAGCTTTCTTTGTCTTGTTGTTGCTACTTTGCTTCCTAGCTGCTATCTTCTTCTGATACACCTTCACCATCAACCTTATTATTTTTTCAATCTCTATGTCCAGTTTATCTTCTAATTGATACTCATTCTGCCATTTTTCTTCAAACTGTTGCTTGCTATCTTCTCTTTAAAGTTGTTGGATTCTTACTACCACCCTTACATCCTTACCCTCTTGTTGCTTTTGAACTTTCATCTCATCTCCAAACAATATATGCTCAATATATTTGATAAAAACATCATACTCAGATGCTTCTAGCAAACATTTCAGCAAATTAATTTCTATCTGATTTCTTTCAAACACCTCATCACTATGTTGTTCATCAATTCCAGCATATATTTCTTCCTCTTCCTTGACAACCCTTAGTGATTGTTCTTAAATTATTTGACTAATCCTGGTACTCAGTTCAACTTCCTTCAGTTCTAAGACTGATTCCTCTTTAACATGAGACATGCCTACCTCACCTTTGTCCAATTTCATTTGTACATTCAAAATATTCATTCTCTGACTTGCTAGTATATCCTCCAAAAGACTTAGCTCATGCCACAAATCTGTCATCTCACTTGGAACTTCTTCCAAAAATTCTATACAATCCTCACTATCTCCTTCTTTTTCACAAGTCCAATTTCTTGGTGACACTACTTCTTCATTCTTCATTAGAATAAAATTTCGATCCTCTATCTCTATGATAGATTTAGATATATGTCCAACAGTCTTCTCTTGTTCAATCAGATAAGCCAATTCCTCCTTGTCCTCAACAATAAAATGTTCCTCCTCATTAGACATAATTGTCTTACCTTCCTTGGAGATACTTTCTTTACTAAGAAAGGAATTTATGAACTCCTTCTACTTCAATAATTCAACTTGATCTTCATATGAAAGACAATCATCATCGTACTTTTCTTGACAATTCTCAACTTCATTCAAGACAATTCCAAGAGATGGATTTCCTTCTACAACACCTGCAAACATATTCAAATTATCAATCTCAAAATCAGAAGACCCAATGGTCTCATTTGATGATCCAGTCACCAAATCTTCCTCTTGCTATTCCAAGTCCTCTACATGACTCAGAAAATCTCCAATGGTCTTCTTATCAGCCTCCTCAATCACTGTACTTCGTTTCTTGATATCCTTCTACACTTCTTCTTGCTTTTGGTCCTCATCGTGAGCCAAACTTTCTCTGCTTTCAATCCTTACAACATGCTGAAAAGCAATATTTCTTTGCAATTGTGTATGAACATCCATATGAGATCTAACTATCTCAAAACTCAAATTTTGTCTCTCTTCTTTGTCTTCTTTGACATCACCTGCAAACGTACAAAAATTATTAATTTCAAAATCATAAGGCTCAATTTCCTCAACTGATGTTTTAAACATCACTGCTCCATCTTCAAGTTCAAAAGAAACTTGTTCATCTCCAACAACTTTGTCTTGTTGTAGCTCAACTCCTTCAAGCTTTTTTGTCCTTATTTCAACATCCATAATCTACTCAAGCTTCCTCAGCTCCTCTAGTAACTGCATATTCACCTGTTGTTCTCTCTTCTCTTGTAGCTTATACCACTTTATTTTCTTTCTCATTATGTAACCAAATCTCTGGTCTTCTTTACTCCTCTGAAACAACTTTATCAACAATTTAAATTGCATTCTTATCTCAACCTTTTATCTTTCATACTCTTCATCTATGCCATCTGCTTTGACATCTTTCTTCACTTTTATCCTACTGTGGTCTCTCTCAGAACCTCTGCTATGACTATCAGTAGTCATCTCATCCTCTATCTCTATGAGTTCCTCACTCACTATGAGCTATACTTAAGACTCTACGATAGAAATTCCTCCATCCTACATTTACCTCACCAAGCTTTCCTCTATACTTGGCCACTAGTCCCCACTCTGGAAATTTATTTTAGCATTCCTTTGCTCCTTCTAGGCTTCAACTCATTTGCACTTTTGAGAACAAAATTTCCCTCTTGTATTTCAATCACAAATGACATACTAGGTTTTGGCCACACTCTTCTTTCACTCAGAAAATTGACCAGCTTCTTTCATCACTGCTTCTTAAGGTTGTGATCTACTTTTGTTGAGATACTTCATTAGCTGCAACTATCAATCTTCAATCTACAAAACTAAAATCAGAGTTTAAATAAAATAATACTACATGATTTCACAAGCAGTCTCAATCCACTCCACATTCGAGTGAATCTCCATTATCCACAAGAAAACAACCATTGTTGTGATTTCTTTATGCTTCTACAATCTCTTATTTAGTTCACGCTAAATCTTATTCTGTTCTGCTACCAATTTTCTCCCAAAAGAGATTTAACCTACTCTAATACCAAATGATAGTAGCTAAAAGTTTTTTTTTACCCACATGTGCAAACTAATTCCATAGTATGCCTTAAACCCGAGGATAGGTTCATGCATTCTCTAAGAACCTTTAAAAACCCATTATAACCTTAATTAATTTCATTTATGCGGAAGCCCCTTTTTAAGTGGTTCTCAGGTTTTATATCTCATATAACAGATTTTTTACGTTATGTCATTGTCACCTTCTTTATCTTCCCCAATGCATATGTGGCATCGCACTTTGGAAAATTAAGACTTCAACACTTCGCACCTTTTACAACTTACCTCCCCATAGATTCACTACTTAACAATTTTCGCGATATTGCAATTTCAAAATTCACATCCTTATCCACATCGCTCATCGCAAAATTTAACGTTTAACAATAAATGTATCCCTTATCCTGTGCAATATGCGATATGCGTCGCATCGCATCGCAAACTCCTTATCTCACCGCAACTTAACACTTTATCGCATCGCAGCTTAAACAGTTTACCGTGCGAACTCTTAACAACAAACACATAAATTTTCCAATGTGCGAAATTGCACTGGAATGTGATTTAGTCTCCACCATTGATCTTGCCCAGATCTAACGGTTCTATTGTACCCTTACTGACCAGCTTTGCATCACAACTAACACAACATATTGTGTGATGTCTTAACTATAAACATTAAAATCACCAATGTGTGATATGTGCTTGAATCCTCTGTTTGACACGTGGACTTCGTACTTTCCCCAACTTACCGCATCACAACTTAAACCTTTTACCTTGTGATTTCACATTCCTAATTAACCTTGCAATGAGATCTATGACGTTAATCTTCAAATGGATTTAATCCTCGCTGTTTGTTTCCCTTCCTTTGGAAATCTTTTAAAGGCTTTGATGTCTTAGCCTTTTCTCTTTTTTCTTTGACCGCAACCGCTCTACAACCCCATTTACTCCACTCGCTATTCCTCCTCATCTTATTCAATATTTAAAAGCATCAATCTCTCCTGAGATTTGTTTATTTATTATAACTTGGAATTTTCATTCCCGCTGCACACCTTGCACGTTGCCTCCATTTCAAATACAGGACACCTTTCTGTATTACTTCTCCTTCTTGACCTGCATACACACTTACTCACTCCAAACTGGAATCATACATGATTCTACCTAGCCATCAAACCTTAAATCACATAGTAAGACTTATTCTTTAATTAAAATTCATAGCGCATAACATAAATTAAACAAAATCATTGTGGATTCGATTTCTCATTAATTAAGTAAATGTACATATACAATAACACCTTCTTACAATCTAGCTTTGGTCTACTACTCTCTTGGCATGGCCTTCTCCTTGTTGTCCTTTGAGATGATTGTGGTCAATAATCATGCCAAAGCATCTAAATTTTTTTTTTGTGTTTTGAAATATTTGGAGGACCAATGCATAAGATATATGTTAATCAAACAGTTAAGGTTTTTAAATATGAAGATAATATCAATAATTATAAGTAAGGGTTGTTTTTTCATCTCATACAATGATTAAGATTTTATGATTTCGATTAAGTAGAATTATGAAAGAGAATATGATTATTAAACATTTAGATTGAATTATTCAATAAACCATAAGCTGGAAAAATTTTAAACAATGTTTAAAGGTTCAACAAAATATATCTAACATCACCAAGATACTGACAATTTATTGATAAAATGGACTTACATTAAAAAATTGTCAAGTAAATCATTCTTTATAATAATTATAACTTCAGGGGTAATTATAAGGTTGTTGAAACACAGTCAACCTCACCTAGTTATCTTGATGATAATTAAATATATCAAGAAATAAAATGACAAAAAACTGGAAAACTCACAGAGAAGATAGAGTTCTATGAGATAAGTTTAGAATCTTGCTTGTATTATTGATGATCAAAAAGACTTATACAATTTCTGCTTTACAAAATTTTCTCATCCAAGGGTGCAACCCTTAATAACTCGAACTGAGAGTTATTTATACTAATTAAAAAAACTTTAGAAATATATTAAATGATTTACAATAATAGGATAAGAAGAATAAATGAAGGAAACAGATAGATGGAGTGTCTTTATTTTTATGGAGGTTTTTGATGATTCAGCCCTTTTTTGGTGAAAGTTGTTGCTAACTTGTCCTTTTTTGTTAGAAGTTATTGTTGACCTGGCTCTTCAAAATTTGATGTGCTGGCATGTTGAAAAATTAATCTTTTACTCGATGGTTTCGCAAAACTTATCCCACTGATCTTCACTTGGGATTTCTACATTCATCATTTTCCTTAATATTTCATCCACTTCAGTGAATCTATCAAAATTTGGTTCTTGGATGAATAATTGTTTGATTTGATGCTAAATAATCAAACTAAACTATAGAACTTTAAGAAAAGCTCTTCCTGTAATGTGACCCTTGATACCTACAAACTTTTCATTGTCTATTGGAATTGCATATAACTTTGTGCAATAATATTCTAACTTGACCAACTTATCATCTAATCCAACTAGACCTGGCAGACCTTTATGATTTAAAAAATTAAATTTAGTATGAAACCTCTTAACAATAACATTTAAGGCTTCACACTTAGTCTGTAACTAGTTGATCAAGTTCCTTTTCTGTAAAACTTTCTTTATCTCCAAAATGGTTGCAGTCTTGTCTGAGATATTGATTGCTTTCAACTCCTCTATGTTCTTTTAATTAAGAACCTTGATCATATCAGAAGCTTCACTTGGCTTCTTTTTGAGTTGATCCTTCTCCTCTTGAATTGATGTTTTGCATTTTTTTATGAGTTTCTGCTACTTGAAGATGATATGTATATATGGCCATATTTTAGTTATGGACTTGATGATGTTTTCCCAGATACTCTGTTTGGATTCTCCTAAAGTTGATGACATTAGATATTCACTTTCCAGTTCTTTAATTCTAAGTTCCAACTGATGATTCTTCTGCATTTCCTCTAGATATAAAGTATCATTTTTAATCTTTTCTGACTCAAGAAATTGAAACTTCTCATGTAGTTTCTCATGTGCTTGTTTCTGAGTGGCCAAATCTTGAGCCAGTTGTGCTAGAGCCAGTTGTGTTGGATCAGTTATGTTTAAGACTAGTGAGGTTTCTCCACATGCAGAAGATGTTTGAGTTACTTGGAGTGTTGATTTCTCTTTCATGAGTTCTTCAATTTGTTCTTCCATTTTTCTGATTTGCAGATTTTGATCAATAATTAATTTAAGCATCTCCTCCTTGTCAAATTCATTTTGTTCCATCTCTTTAGTCTGTGGGTCTTCAGTCGAGGGTATCTTGAGTTGTTTTCGCAGAGCAACAATGTTTGCATTTTTCTTCTTGATTATTTCTTCAATTTCCTTGCAGTTCTTAGGATCATATCCCACTTTTACTACAAGTTCTTCAAATGTCCTTATCCTGTTATCTTTAGCCAAACAAGAAAATTTCTCAATCTTCAATTGGGATTGCATATTTGACAATGCTACTTTTGATTTTGAAATAGACATGGTTGTATTCATGGTTGAAAATAAAATTTCTAATGACTGCATGTGCATATCCATATGGTCAATTGGATGTATGTGTCTTATATCAAATGAGAAGACAATATTCTTATACTCAGCTTGTGTCTTTGGAAATTGAATTTTTGCTTGCAGAAATTCCATCTGCATCCTTCCTTTCTCATTGTTGGTTTGTGATGGTTGAGAAATTATCTGAACCTCTCTTTCTAACTTAGGAATAAGTTAGATATGGAAAAATCTATTTAATAGAGTAATATGAATGTAATCTGTGTATGTGTTTACATATACACCTTTTGTGTGTAATATGCGAGTGTTTTCATTAGTTGAGTGTATTCAGTAATTTTTATCTTGGTATCAGAGCTAGATCGACTGGCATAAATTAGTTTAGACACTGTGACAGAGAGTTTGCATTACTATGTATACTGGTATACAACAGAACTGAAGGAGTTGAGCTTGGAGCGTATAATTTTATTTACAGCATTCGAGGATCGTCGTCCAAGAAGGGTTTGTAATATGCCTCCGTATTAATTTTTGAATTCAACGCTGCAAATGGAAATTGTATGAGTGGATTGAGATCAGAGAAGACCATTGCATTGGGATGAAGTGGTTGCCAGTTGCACGAGCTGCTGCATGTTGCTGAAGATTCATTCCTGCTATGAAAATGCAAGCTACGATGGATCAACTTATTTTGTATACAATCATGTTGTGACCACTGCAATTTACTACTATGTGGACCTGCCTTGAAACTTGTTTTCGAGATCTGCATCAAAAACACATTGAGACTGGTGATCGATAATTGCATAGAAAGCCATGGAGTCAGTGTAGATCTGTGTGTTGAGATACTTGTAGATCTGTGTGTTGAGAGACGTGTGAATTTATCTGGAGTTGTACCAATATTATTTTTCATGCCCATTAAAATCTTACCTGGTAAAGCATGGGCCAGTCCTCAGTTGATACCACTGCAATATTACCAGAGATATCATTGAAAATTCATTGAAGAAAAGACCTCTTCCTCACGGTAAATTATGCGCATAAGGGCAACCTGTTGCCTTCAATCATAGTGCTAGTGAAGGGACAAAATCAGCAAGTGATGGATGCTTTAGGCATCTGCTTGCCACCACGGTTCTTGCAGATTATGTAGAAAGAAGAACCTTTCATCACAGACTGGTCTTAGAATCATAATCATGCTTTGAATGTATGTGATAGTCCATATTTATGCGTGGAATGCTTTGACTGTGACACCTTGTTGTTGAAATCGAGTTCAACTGCTACAGAAGTGGAGAAAGAAGGTTATGTGAATTTTTTTATGCATTTCGCATTGGATTCATAGATATTTAGTTTATTTTTCAGTATGCTGCAAGGAACTCTATGAGTCCCCTTGGAAAAATAGAATAACAATGTGGCATAACGAAAAGTGCGTGAGAATGGGGAGGAGAATGGTGGAGCTTACTGTAATATTTCATGTTTGCAACAGATCAACATAGAAATGTGTTGTGACAGTCATTGTTAGTGTGACTATACTATTTTTTTGGAGTCTACAATCTTCTATTATATTTTCCTCTACTCAACTGCATGAACAAGTACATTTTCTCTATTACAGATAGTGATGGTGGAATACAAGTCATTTTGCAGGATTGAAAATGAGTCTATGGGCATGTCATGGATTTTGAAAAACACATTTGTGATTATATTAGTTTAATCTGTACTTATGTATTATTATAATTTTTTTGTAAATTAAGTGATGAATTTCAAAATAGATAAGAAGGTTATTTTGTAAAACTGATTCTAGATACATTTTGTATCTAAACGACTTCTCTAGATAACTAGCGAGTACAGCGGTTAGCACCCATGTATCTCAGTAGATGGGAGCTCGCCCATAGATTTACTAGGAGTTCAGTGATTGCAAAAATGTCATCAATTGTGTTTTAAGAGATCAAGTGGCAGTAACGCTCAACATGGATGGTTGTTGAGATAGTATGGCAGTTGCAGACCTAGGGAAGGATCTCTCATTGGTCATAGACGTGGAGTGGTCTCCTAATGAGGTTATGCAATGGTTTGGGATGTTGTCCAGTAATTGACTTCGGGAGGTCCTTGATTCGGGAGTTCAGGAGCCAAATTCAGGAATCCAGCTTGTTGACTACACCTTTACGAGGGCTATGAGACAACTTGATGGAGCATTTACTGATAAGATAAATAATGATTGTGCTTTCAATAAATTTATGTAATGTAAGAATTAAGAGGGGATGTTGGAATTAATTCTTACATCCTATATTTAAGATGTTGGTTTTTTATGGTTGAGAAATTCTCTCAACCTCTCTTTCTAACTTAGGAATAAGTTAGATCTAGAAAACTCTATTTAATAGAGTAATCTGATTGTAATCTGTGTGTGTGTTTACATATACACCTTTTGTGTGTAATATGTGAGTGTTTTCAGTAGTTGAGTGTATTCAGTAATTTTTATCTATGTAGATGTCTGTTTCCAAAATTGGTTGTAAACATCTGATTTGAGTGCTTCGTTCTTTTGTTTGATTTCTAGAAATTTGGAGAAAATATTATGCTCTTTTGAAGAGATGGCCTCTGAATGTTGGATGATTTCTAGTGGCTCTCTTGTAGGTGATGTTGATGGGGGAGTTTGAGGAACATTGGTGGATGTGGAGACTTTAGTATCTCCCAAATATATGATCTCTGGTTGTTTATCTTATGAAAGCAAGGAAGAAGTAAGCTTTGGTTTCTTATGATGTAAGATGAATCCTCTCATAATTTCCTTGGAATATGGTGTCTCTTCTCTGACCCTTTTTTACTGTTTACTATCAAGCACTGGTGTTTGTACATTTGAAGTAGAAATGACTTGTTTGTCTACTTCTTTTAAACTACCTTATACCCATTCATCCTAGTTCATGTATTTCTCTATTTCTGCTCTAGAGGTATGAGTGTAAGAGGTTGTCTTGATGTCAACCCTTAGAGCAGGAATAATGCCATGGGGGTCATATGACCAAGTAAAAATTGATTGAAAACCCATATTATTTAATAGTGCATCTACATCAATATCAGTTGCTCTGGTATTACAAATGAATGATCCAACACTAGCCTTGATTTTAAACTAAGCTTTCCTCTTTCTTGAAAAAAATTCTATTCATCCATATTTAACATTTGTCTTATGTACTCTAAGGAGAAAATTCTCATAGGCACATATTTTGGAAGTTTGTATAGTGGATGCTTGCAGCCATACACCCTGATCTCTATGTAATTCTTGTACAAATACCATTAACCTATTTTTGCTGGTTCACTGAGGTGCATAATTCTTTTAATGTATTCTCCAATTCTAGGCTCTGATGAACTAGTAAGGAGATGCCTAACTAGATGAATGAATGAGTCTATGAATTCTAAGAAAGAAGTGGTTGTTGATGAATCTCTAACCAATTCTGTCCAGTGAATCACTGATTGATTCACTCCCTGCATATCCTGCCTGTTGAAGTGAATGGGCAACATATCTGCCTGCTGAAACAAAATCACATGAATAATCACAGAGGAATAATTAAATTCTCCTTGTGTGGTGAATTTCATGAATTTTTCATGTATAATATCAGCCAAGAAATGGATGTAATTGTACATAAACAATGGTTATATGTCAAGACTGAAGATAGATAAGAAACCTAGGATGGGTTCATCAATGATTTCATTGTTTGTGTATCCTAACAGATAATAAAGAAGGGAGATGTAGTGTTTGGAAGCTATAGGAAAGATGGAGGATGCATATGGGGGATTTCTCTTTGGTAAATCTGCATCCTTGAGTGAAAAGATGTCAAAAATCTGAGCTCTCTAAGGGAAGGATAATTTATGATAAAGATCCATGAGGGCAGCCAGAGAGAAATAGGATAAGGAGTCGAAAGGAGGGATGAGAAGCATTTGGTTAATGGTTTCAAGGGATATGGTGATCTGAGGGTTTCCATTCTAAGCCACCACTGACCTAGTTATAGGGTCATAATTCTTCTAACACCAGGCAATTAGATCTGGGAATGGGTGAGTTTGAGGGAATCCAGACAAAGGAAACATAGACTCCCAAAACCTAATAGGGTCTTGGTTATCCATGCGCTTCTGTTTAGCCACAAATGTAGCTTGTAGAAATCAAATTCATAGTGATAGTAAATAATCTTAAAATAGGCATCGGCAAGAGGTATGAGGTTGATATTGATTTGCGGGGTTGTAGGAATGTCTTTTGCAACATATTTGGCAACTTCAGGAATGAACTCGACAATTGGATGAGCGACTTCAGATACGACCTCTACAACACTATCAAAATTTTGGATTTCTTCTGTTATTCGTTTCTTACCTTTACCTTTCAGAGTGATTTTATTCTTGGTTTTGGCCTTAGGTGCCATGCTTGACTGGTATAGACTAGTATAGGACTCTAAAGCTTCGGGTTATAGAAATGATGAGAGGGTTTCAGGAATATGAAGGTAAATTGTAGAAATGACAGTTCATTGTGGAGTGGAATGGAGGATGAAATATAATTTGAACAAGGAGGTAAAGTAGAGAATGGAAAACTGTTGACAATTTTATATACTTTATTTTGGGTTTAACAGTCATAGCTAACAGTCAAATCAGGTTTAACTACGTACTGTTTCTGATTAACGGGTATAATGGAGCAAATTTATTAGCTAATGGATGATTAACGGGTATACTGGAGCGTTAGGGAGTAGCGGACAAGTGACGTGGAGGGATATGACCCATTGACAGATCAATGGTTGTGGCACCGAAAAACGGTCGTGAGGGTTGAAAACCGTAGGTGGATTTCAGGGGGTGTATCTCCCGGCTTCCAGTTTTAGGTGGAGGGGGTGTGAAGTCACATGATGCTGCCATGTCGCGGACAAGGGAAGCCATTAAAATCATAGTTCATATCCCCCCACCCTCGCGTTAACAAGAAACAGGCGGAGGGGGTGCGAAGTTGATCTCTGCTGTAGATCTGAGGGAAGCTCAAAATCTACCGTCAAAATTTGCAAGCGCTTTATTCTCCTTGTGATTTGACCACTTTGTCATTTAGTGACCTTATAATAAAATCCATATGTGCGCATATGTATTAATTTAATCAATGAATATTAAAACACGTTTTCAAAGGTTTAAACATACATGAATTAAAACTTTACATTTTGAAAATCTGGCGCATTTAAATAGGTGGCCATTATTATTTTGATCACTAAAGCATTAACATTTTTATTTCATGCTTCCCTAACATTTTTTCTTTTGCCGCCTTTATTTAGAGAAAACTATCCTATCATTTTTTCGAACATGGATGTAATAAAATATGCTTTTCCTAACATTTTTTAAAATTTTCTTTTTCATCCATGTTCTAACTTAGCATTTTATTTTTTATTTTTTAAACTACCATGCTAACCTATCAAAAACAAATAATGTTACAACATCGGCTTCAACTAGGGACTGCTTCCCCTTGTGGGATGTAAATAACAAGCATTTCCATGTGCATTCTCCTTGAGCTATGGAGTCTTTTTTTGTAGAAAACAAACATACTTCAAATGATAAAATAAATGATTATGTACAATGATGATGTAGGATCTCTTTCAGTATTGGATATAGTGTTTCAAAAATCTGCCATTGATAAGCAATGTTGAGAACTGTCCTTCAATATTCTATAGAAAAAATGTGTTGTTTCCTTTTACCTCTGCAATGCTAAGTGGCCCAAACCATAAATTGTCAAACTTTTCGTGTTTTCCTTTATCTTCTCTCCTTGCATCCCATCTTAAGACTAAATCCCCTTCTCTAAAATCTCTTTCCCTTGCCTTTCTGTCAAAGAGACTCTTCATTTTATGCTAATATTTCTTTAGTTTGTACTGAATCTCATCTATGTTTTCATTCAACTCAATGATATGATTAATTCTTCTAGAGAAATCATCAAGTTCATCAGTAGATTCTTGTAGAAACTTGAGAACAGGGAAAGCTAAATCTGTAGGAAAAATAGCATCTTTTCCATAAACTAATTGGAATGGAGATTTACCTGTTGATATTTTGGGAGAAATTATGTTTGCCTAAATTACATAAATCAAATGGTTGTCCCAGTTTTTCTTGTGGTCTTCTAAAGTTTTCTTGATTACTTTCACTAAACTCTTGTTAGATGATTCAGCAAGACCGTTTCCTTGTGGATAATAGGGAGTTGAGTGATGCAGCAGAATCTGATATTTCTGGCAAAATTAGATCAGTTTTATGTTGTTGAACACTGTGGCATTATCAATGACTATTTTCTATGGGCAACCAAATCTGGATAAAAATATTCTCTTCAATGAATTTTTTTACAACTGATTCTATAGCATTTCTTACAAGAATGGTTTCCACCCACTTGGTGAAATAGTCAGTAGTAGTAAAGATCCATCGGTGTTGATTACTGGAGGCTAGGTGGATTTCACCTATAAAATATAATCCCCACTAAAGAAATGGTGTTGAAACAATTACTGGAACTAGTGGAAGAGCTGCTAATTTTTTCTTACCAGCAAACATCTGACATGGAACATATGCTCTGACTTTTTATCCTACTTGTGAAAAAAAAGTAGGCCAATAAAACCCTGCCCTTGGTATCTTGTATGTTGTTGCTTTCCAAGCATAGTGGCCTCCACAAATTCCTACATGAAACTGATCAATGATTCCTTCAATCTTTGATTCTGTTAGGCAAAGTAGTAAAATATTAAGAGGATCCTTCCAGTATAAGTTGAAATTGATGATATAGTATTTGATGGATTTCAACTTGAGTGTTTTGCATGGGTTCTTTGAAAATGAGCTGGACATTCAAAATGAATCAGAAAATGAACAATGTCTGCATACCAATATGATAACACAAAATTATCATCAATATGAATATGGCTTATTTGAGTTGAAGGGGAATTTTCTTGTGTATTCTTTCCTTTCACTCCATGGGAAGGTTCTTATGGATTCTCCCCTTCTGCATTAAAGGAAGGTTCTTGTGGATTCTCCCTTTCCGCATTCAAGGAAGGTTCTTGTGGATTCTCCCTTTCTTCATTTAAGGAAGGTTCTTGTGGATGCTTCTCTCAAACTTCAAAAATAGAGTTTATGCCCAAGAACTTACAATTGGATTCAGCTAATAACTTAGCTAAACCATTCCCCTTTAATAACTTAGTAGTTTTGATGGTAAGATCAAACTCAAGGATTTGAGTTATCCATCTTCCCCTTATTCCATCAGTCTCTGGCTGTGTGAGGATTGTTTTAACAACGTTATTGGGAACATAGGCCATGCTAGTGGAATGGAGGATATACATTCTAAAATAATTCAGGGCTTGAACTAAGGCATAGGCTTGTTTTTCAATAATATCATATCTAAGTTCAGCATATATCATGACCTTACTAAAGAATGCTATAGGTTTATCATGTTAATCCTCATTCTTTTCCAAAAGGACAACTGCAAGGGTAGTTTTGGAGGAAAAATAGAACATGCTGAAAGGTTCTGAGTAGTTTGAACTGGCTAAGGTTGGGGCTTTGGAGATGGCCTTCTTTATCTGGTCAAATGAAAATCTTGAAGAAACATTCCATTTGACTTCATGGTCCTTTTTTAGCATGTCTGTTATATCCTTCACTATTTCTACATAATTCGGTATAAATCTTCTCGAAAAGTTATTTTTTCCTAAGAAAGCTTGAATCCCTTTCTTATTTCTAGGTAATGATAATGATTGAATCGCAGAGACCCTTTTGGGGTCATTAAATGCTCCATCTTTCGAAATAATATGACCTAGTCATTTACCCTCTTTGATAGCGAATAATGACTTTTTGGGATTCAAAGAAATTCCAAACTTTCTGCACCTTTCAAAAACTTTCTTCAAACACTTGAGATGTTTTGGATCTGATTCAGAGAAAACAATTAAATCATCAAGATAAATAACAATAAATTTGTTTACCTTCCCGAAAAAATCCAAGTCCATGGCTCTCTAAAATGTTGCTCCTGCATTTAATAGACCAAAAGGCATCTAGGCATACATGAATGTACCCCAAGGTGTGGTAAAATTTGTCTTCTCCTTGTATTTTGAATTCACCAATCTTTGATTATAACCAGAAAATCCATCCAACATAGAGATTTTGTAAGCACCTGACACTTTTTGAAGTAATTGATCCATCTTTGGAAGTAGTTAATTATCTTTCAAGGATGCTTTATTAAGGTTTCTAAAATCTACACAGAGTCTTATTTCACCATTCTTTTTCCTCACAGGGATTAAAATGGCAACCCAACTAGAGTATATTAATGGAACAATAATTTGGGCATCTGAAAGTTTTTTTAGTTCTTTTTCTATGGTGAGAAGAAGAACTGGGTTCATCCTTCTTAACTTATGTTGGTAATGTTTTACATCTGGTTTTAGTGGAATTTTATGCTCAATTAAAGATGTGTCATAAGTTTTTAGATCAGCATAAGACCAGGAAAATACATCTTTATAATTCCTAAGAATTTTAACATATTCAGATTTAAGTTCTGGGGTTAATGATGCACAAATTTTAATGTTTTTAATCTCCTCATCAGTGCCAATATTTGTGTGTTCTATGTCATTTTCTGGTGAAGCAGAGAACGGATTTTGGGGAACATTGTTTTGATCAAACAATTTTTCTAAAGGAACAAGTCCCTTGGGGATAAAATTATTTGATAATTGAATTATATCATGACCAGCTACATTTTATTTTAGTTTTGGATTCTCTTTGTCTTTGGTAGCTTCATTGTTGTCTGAATTATCCTCTTCAATTTGCAATACAAAAAAAATTTCAATGACTTGTAGAAAGGATTTTAATTGCTTATCTTCTTCAAATATTTGCCAGTGTTTAAGGTTGTCTGGTATTGAAGGCCTATATTTGATTTGTATTTGATATTAAATTTGAAATTGATCTGGAATCTTGAAAGAACTAGCTGAAATAGCTAATGAATCTGCATGCAGGTTTTCATCTCTAGGAATAAAAGTGATGTTAAAAGCATCAAAGGCATTTTCAATGGTGTCCCAAATCTCATTTTTGTAAGACCTAAGTCTAGGGTGCTTTGTTTGGCAAAGACTCCTATCTATTCTTACTATTAGTTCTGAGTCAACGAAAACACTCAATTTTTTTACCTTTAAACTTCTAGCAAGCTATTATCCTAAGATAAAAGCTTCGTATTTAGCAACATTGTTTGTGACCTAAAAATATAATTTGCATGATTGTGTAATATTTTCTTTAGCAGGTGAAATAAAAAAAACACCTACTCCAGCTCCATCTTTGGTGCAAGATCCATCAAAAAATTATTTCCAAATTTCAGTTTGAACTCATTTAGAAGTGTCAACTACATCCTCAATCTTGAGTTGAGAATTTTGTGAAGTGTCTAATGATAGTTCAAAAAAACTAAATTCTTGATATACTGCATAAATGGGATGATTCCTAGCTTAATTACCATTGCATACAGTGTTTAGGAATATCACTTCTCTATATAATCTAAGGCTCTCTCCACCATATACATGGATAGTGGCAAAAGACATGTCCATTTGAAGACTTCCTCCCAATTTTTCACAACATGATCTTGATAAAAGCATTCCAAATTTGGGAGGAATATCAGTGAAAACTATGTCTAATACTACAGTTTTAACTGGTATTTGATGTAAAGTGACTACTAGATCTTTAATGAGACCTAAAAATTGGACCGTCTTTGATTCAAAAGTATACAAGTCGTGATAAGTTCGAGTGATATCCAGATTAAGTTGTTCCATGATGACTTTAGGCATTAAGTTGTGCGAAGCACCAGAATCAAGCATACAGTTGTATAGAAGGGAATCATGCACCTTTAAAGTCACATATAAGGGTGGTATAGATTCATCAATCATATTAGAATTAGGACCAAAAGCTATAGTGGGTATTTCTTTTTGTAGATTGATAATATCTCCTTCAACATCCATACTAGAATTTTGGATCCACTTTTCTACTTGACTTTTATACCCTGGATTTTTAGAGAGTTCAGAAAGTGGAACTAAAATTTTGAATCTTTCTAATTCTTTCTCAACATTAAAGGCAATCAATATTGTTTTTTCAATCTAAGTAGAATCAGTTGACTGATTTAGAGGTTGAGAAGAAGTAGTTTTAGTTTTAGTTGTTTTCAGTTGAGGTTCAATCATTACAGGGTTTTTGGGAGGTCTACCAGGACCAGCTCTAGTTCTTAAGTCATATCTTTGATTGCGTTCTGCAATCAGAAACTCAGAAAAATATTGATACTTAGAAACCTGAGAAGTATCTTGGTTTTCTTGAGGGATTTGATTTTGGGAAACAAGGACAATGGCAGTCTGAAAGGATGAAGGATCTACAATATTAATGTCTTCAGTAATAGAAAAATTATTGTCCTCGGGTTGTTGATCATCAATCAACAATGGTGTAGGTACTTGTTGGTCATTATGAGGCCTCTGAATAATTTTCAAAGGAGAAAATTTCTTGTACTGACCTTGGGCCTGTGTTTGTGGTTTAGAAACAGTTTTTTGGACTGTTCTTGGTTGAGTTTCAATCTTTGAAATTATATTGGATAGATTTCTAAGAAGAGCTTTGATTTCATAAATCTTCTAATCTGCACTTTTAGACTTGGAGGAAGATGCTTCCTGATTTTTTAATTTCCTTTGGGCTTTTTCTTCTTTAGCTCTAATTTTACTAGAAGCTGACCTATTGGCTTCTATCTCAATAGCATCATTATGCATGTCTTTTAATGTATTAGAAACTCTCTCCCTTACCATAATTGCATAGTCATCATCAAATGGTTTTGAAAATATGACCTTTGCAGCAGCTACTGGAGGTTTACGATCAACAAGCATTTTGTGGTAGAGTTTGTTAAATATTTTGATAAATTCAGCTACTGGTTCACTAGGATTTATTTTTAACTCTTAAAATTCAGTGAGAAGGTAAACATCATCTTTCTTTACCCCCCATTTTTTTTTAAAGATAATTTCATTCCAAATTCGAATATAATCTGCTCTAAGTTTCCTAAACCAGATTCTAACGTTACCTTCCAAGGATTGTACAAATAATCTCATATAAAAATCTTCATGCTCGATGTTCATATTGTCTGCGAAACCTAAGAAGGCAGCTATATTATCCTTTGTTGAGGGTCCTATTTCTCTATTAAATCTTGGTAAATGTTTAAGATATCCATTAGGAAAATTTCCCAAGACGTTAGGAAGAAAAAGAGCAACATACCTAGCTTGTATAATGGGTTGAAAAGCCATGGATGATGAAGTTGATGTTGATGGAGATCATGATGAAGATGTAGGTGAATGAGTATTAGAGGGTGGAGGAGATTGTGAAGGAGGAGGAGGAAGCGAGGATCTCAAAGGGATTTTAACAATTAGCTTTTGACCTTATGGGGTTAAATCTTCTTCCTTATATTCGAACAATGGATTAGAATAGACATAAATTGTCTCTTCTGGTTGATTAGAGTTTAATGGAATAGGATGATAGACTGGAGTAACAAAATCTATAGGCTTAAATTCGTGCAAATGCAAGCCCAATTTTGTCTTAGATGTAGGTGAATATACAGGGAAATATGGGACTTGATATTACTCAAGTGAGGCTGCCAACAAGGCTAACTGAAGATCTACTCCTTGTGAATAATGTTCAGCAACTCTAGGAATTAATTGATTCAAATCAGGTTGGGATCATATTACTGAAAAGGGGTCTATGGATGAAATTTCTTCAAGGTGTAAGGTTGAAGAGGAATAAGAAGAAATATTATGTTTTCTTTTCAAAGAGGCTTCCCTAACAAGTTTTTCTGGATCTGGTAAAGGGTTAAAATTCTCATATTCAGATCGTGATCTAGTGTGCTTAAAAGGATCCAGTTTGAATTAGCGGAATCGCTAGGTTAAAGGTTTTGACCTATATCTTTATCCTTTATTCACCTTAAAGGAAAAGGGAAAAATAATTGTCCTAGGAAGATTTAGCTTCTATTCTTTGTCTCCCCGGCAATGACACCAATTTGGTGTTGTCCTTTGAGATGATTGTGGTCAATAATCATGCCAAAGCATTTAAAAAAAAAATTGTGTTTTGAAATATTTGGAGGACCAATGCATAAGATAGATTTTAATCAAACAATTAAGGTTTTTAAATATGTAGATAATATCAATAATTATAAGTAAGGGTTGATTTTTCATCTCATACAATGATTAATATTTTATGATTTATATTAAGTAGACGTATGTAAGAGAATATGAGTATTAAACATTCAGATTGAATTATTCAATAAACCATAAGCTGGAAAAAATTTAAACAACATTTAAAGGTTCAACAAAATATATCTAACATCACCAAGATACTGACAATTTATTGATAAAAGGGACTTACATTAATAGATTGTCAAGTAAATCATTATTTATAATAATTATATCTTCAGGAGGAATTATAAAGATTCTGAAACACAGTCAACCTCATCTAGTTATCTTGACAACAATTAAATATATGAAGAAAAAAAATGACAGAAAGCTAAAAAAACCCACAGAGAAGACAGAGTTGTGTGAGATAAGTTCGGAATCATGCTTGTATTATTGATGATCAAAATGACTTGTACAATTTCTGATATATAAAATCTTCTCATCCAAGGGTGCAACCCTTAATAACTTCAACTGAGAGTTATTTATACAAATTAACAAAACTTTAGAAATATATTAACTGATTTACAATAATAGGATAAGAAGAATAAAAGAAGGAGCCAGATAGATGCAATCATGTCTGAGATATTGATTGCTTCCAAATCCTCTCTATTCTTTGAATTAAGAACCTTGATAATATCAGAAGCTTCACTTGGCTTCTTTTTGAGTTGATCCTTCTCCTCTTGAATTGTTGTTCTGCATTTGTTGATGAGTTCCTGCTGCTCGAAGATGATCTATATATATGGCCATATTTCAGTAATGGACTTGCTGATGTTTTCCCAGATACTCTGCTTGGCTTGTCCTAAATTTGATGACATTAGAGATTCACTTTCCAATTCTTTAATTCTAAGTTCCAACTAATGAGTCTTTTGCATTTCCTCTAGATATAAAGTATCATTTTTTACCTTTTGTGACTCAATAAGTTGAAACTTCTGATGTACCTTCTCATGTGATTGTTTCTGAGTGGCCAAATCTTGAGCCAGATGTGCTGGAGCCAATTATGTTGCATCAGTTACGTTCAATACTACTGAGGTTTCTCCACCTGCAGAAGATGTTTGAGTTACTTGGAGTTTTGATTTCTCTTTCAACATTTCTTCAATTTGTTCATCCATTTTTCTGATATGCAGATTTTGATCAATAATTAATATAAGCATGTCCTCCTTGTCAGATTCACTTTGTGCCATCTCTTTAGTCTGTGGGTCTTCATTCAAGGGTAGCTTGAGTTGTTTTCACAGAGAAACAATGTCTGCATTTTTCTTCTTGATGATTTCTTCAGCTGCCTTGCAGTTCTTGGGATCATATCCCACTTTTACTAAAAGTTCTTCAAATGTATTTATCCTTTTATCTTTAGCCAAACTAGAAAATTTCTCAATATTCAATTGGGATTGCATATTTGACAATGCTACTTTTGATTTTGAAAGAGACATAGATGTTGTAGTCATGGTTGAAAATAGAATTCCTCTTGACTGCCTGTGCATATCCATCTGGTCAATTGGATGTATGTGTCTTGTATCAAATGAGAAGACAGTCTTCTTATACTTAGCATGGGTCTTTGGAAATGAAATTGTTGCTTACAGAAAGGCCATCTGCATCCTGCCTTTCTCACTGTCAAAGGTAGTGAGAAGACTGTGTTGTCATGTATATGTCTATTTCCAAAATTGGTTGTAAACATCTGATGTGAGTGCTTCATTCTTTTGGTTGATTTCTATAAATTTGGAGAAAATATTTTTCTCTTTTAAAGAGTTTTCCTCTGAATGCTGGATGATTTCTAGTGGCTCTCTTGCAGGTGATGCTGATGGGGGAGTCTGAGGAACATTGGTGGATGTGGAGACTTCAGTATCTCCCAAGTCTATGATCTCTGGTTGTTTATCTTATGAAAGCAAGGAAGAGGTAAGCTTTGGTTTCTTATGATGTAAGATGAATCCTGACATAATTTCCTTGGAATGTGGTGTCTCTTCTCTGACCCTTTTTTACTGTTTACTGTCAAGCACTAGTTTTTGTACCTTTGAAGTAGAAATGACTTGTTCATATTCTTCTTGTAAACTACCTTCTACCCATTAATCCTGGTTCATGTATTTCTCTATTTCTGCTCTAGAGGTACGAGTGTAAGAGGTTGTCTTGAGTTCAACCCTTAGAGCAGAAATAATGCCATGGGAGTTATATGACCAAGTAAAACTTGATTGAAAACCCATCTTCTTTAATAGTGCATCTACATCAGTACCATCTGCTCTAGTATTACAAATGAATGATCCAACAATGGCCTTGATTTTAAACAGGGCTTTCCTCCTTCCTGAAACAAAATGTAATTCATCCATATTTAACATCTGTCTTATGTACTCTAAGGATAAAATTCTCATAGGCACATATTTTTGAAGTTTGTATGGTGGAAGCTCACAACCATACACCCTGATCTCTGTATAATTCTTGTACAAATACCAATCACCTGTTTTTTCTTGTTCACTGAGGTGAATAATTATTTTAATGTCTTCTCCAATTCGAGGCTCTAATGAGCTAGTAATGAGCTTCCTAACTGGATGAATGAATGAATCTGTGAATTCTAAGAAATAAGTGGTTGTTGATGAAGCTCTGACCAATTATTTCCAGTGAATCACTGATTGATTCACTCCCTGCGTATCCTGCTTATTGAAGTGAATGGGTAACATATTTTCTTGCTGAAAAAATATCATATGAATAATCACAGATGAATAATTCTATGATCCTTGTGTGGTGAATTTAATGAATTTTTCATGTATAATATCAGCCAAGAAATGGTTGTAATTGTACATAAACAATGGTGATTTTTCAAGACTGAAGATAGGTAAGAAACCTAGGATGGGTTCATGCTTTGTTTCATTGTTTGGGTATCCTAACAGATAAGAAAGAAGGGAGATGCAGTGTTTGGAAGCTATAGGAAAGATGGAGGATCCATATGGAGATTTCTCTTTGGTAAATTTGCATCCTTAGGTAGAAAGATGTAAAAAATATGAGCTCTCTGAGGGAAGGATAATTTATAATAAAGATCAATGAGGGCATCAGGAGATAAATCGGATAAGGAGTCAGAAGGAGGGATGAGAAGCATCTGGTTAATGGTTTCATGGGATAAAGTGATCAGAAAATTTCCATTCTGAGCCACCACTGACCTAGTTATAGGGTCATACTGCTTCTAACACCAGGCAATTAGATCTGGGAATGGGTGAGTTTGAGGGAATGCAAACAAAGGCAACATACACTCCCAAAACCTGATAGGGTCTTGTTTATCCATGTGCTTCTGTTTTAGCCACAAATGTAGCTCGTAGAAATCAAATTCATAGTGACAAGAAATAATTTTAACATAGGCATCGGCTATGGGTATGAGGTCGAGATTGATTTGTGGAGTTGCAGGAATGTCTTCTGCAACAGATTTGGCAGCTTCAGGAATGACCTCGAAAGCTGGATGAGCAACTTCGGATATGACCTCTACAACATTGTCAACATTCTGGATTTCTTTAGTTATTCGTTTATTACCTTTACCTTTCATGGTCGTTTGCTTCTTGGTTTTGGCCTTAGGTGCCATGCTTGATTGGTATAGACTAGTATATGAATTTAAAGCTTCAGGTTACAGAAACGATGAGAGGGTTTCAGGAATATGAAGGGCGATTGTAGAAATGAAAATTAGTTGTGGAATGGAATGGAGGATGAAAGCCAATTTGAACAAGGAGGTAAAGTAGAGAACGGAAAAAATTTGGCAATTTTATAGACTTTATTTTAGGTTTAACGGTAACGACTAATAGTCAAATCAGGTTTAACTACATAATGGTATGATTAACAGGTAAAATGGAGTGAATTTATTTTCCAACGGGATAATTAACGAGCATAATGGAGCGTCAGGGAGTAACGGACAAGTGACGTGGAGGGATATGGCTCATTGACGGATCAACGGTTGTGGCGCGGACAAACAGGCGTGAGGGTTGAAAACCAGAGGTAGATTTCGGGGGGGGTACCTCCAGGTTCCCTATTTTAGGCAGAGGGGGTGCGACGTCACACGGTGCTGCCACATCGCGGAAAAGGGAAAGCATTAAAACCAGAGTATGAACCCCCCCCCCCCCTGCATTAAGAAGAAACAGGCGGAGGGGGTGCGAAGTCGATCTCCGCCATAGATCTGAGGGAAGCTCAAGATCTACCATCAAAATTTGCAAGCGCTTTATTCTCCTTTTGATTTGATTGCTTTGTCGTTTAGTGACCTTAAAATAAAATATATATGCGTGCATATATATTAATTTAATCAATGAATATTAAACCCCTTTTTCAAAGGTTTAAATATACACAAATTAAAACTTTACATTTTGAAAAAATGGCGCATTTAAACAGACGACCATTATTATTTGTATAACTAAAGCACTAACATTTTTATTTCATGCTTCCCTAACATTTTTTCTTTTGCATCCTTTATTTAGAGCAAACTATCCTATCAATTTTTCTAACATGGATGTAATAAAATATAATTTTCCTAAAAAAATTTAAAATTTTCTTTTTCATCCATGTTCTAACTTATCATTTTATTTTTTATTTTTTAAACTACCATGCTAACTTATCAAAAGCAAATAATGTTACAACACTCCTCTCGGCTCTCGCCTCTCTCTCTAGGCCTAATTTTCTTTCTTTAATTTTGGCCTCCTTTTTCTCGAAGCTTACAATTAATTTATAAAAATTCAGAGCTTATCCAGTTGTCACTCAACTCCTACAAACTTGTAACTAATTTCTACTCTAAGGAAATCCAAATTTATGACTCTCCTATCTTCTTAGCATAAACAACAAATATTCTCTCTAATATCCCATTTCTTAAGGGGATTTGTTACATTGACTCAACACTCATTGACACCTAACAACTAAGCATATTCTCTATCAATTCTCACTAAGAAATAAAACACTTTTTACATGATTTTTACAATGTCTCTTTACAATAGTCCCTTCTTGGACAAATGTCAAGACCCTAAGGTCTAATTTCTACTTTGACTTTTGACTTAGAGAAGATGCCCCTACATCAATTAATTCAAAGAATGAACTTACACGCTCAGCATAGGCTATCCTCTTCACGCTAGCTATAAAAATAAAGAGGTTCTCATTAGCAATAACAACGGAAAATTGAAAGTGAACATCCTATGTATATTTTGGGCAGCTTGTCTCTCTTGAACATGACACTCATTTTCACTTCGTTTCAGGTCGGGGAAATCCTACATTCATCACTTTTACTCCATGGGTTTTGGAAATCCATTTTCCTCTCATTTGATTACCAATTTCGTCAACATGACCTCTGATCCTATTTGAGTCAAATGTTTCCACACTCTGGAGACATGTTGCCAATATGTTGAAGAGAAGTACTTTTTTCCAAACATCCTCTGCCTATCTAACCTCCTCTGTTACAATCCTGAATCACTCCTATCATCTTAAGATATATTTTGTTTTGTGTCGATGGTGTGGGAATCATCATGGCCCTCCTTCGACGAATCACTTCTTGTCGACTTCAGCTAATTATCTAGGAAGGTGATTTAGAAACTTCTTTTCAGTACCTTTGAGCTTGCATGCCTCAATCGCAAGTTCTTCGTGTTCTATGAGAGGTTCGACTTTAACACATTTATTCACACTCGTATATTGTGTTGTTGTACCTTGAGGTCCATTTTAATTATTGGTGATCTCTCTTGTTCCTGTTAATGGTTCTCATCATTGGGCAGTAATCAGGTGGTTTCTACCATGTTCGACACCAACACATTTATTTGCATGGCTATATTCATACATTGCGTTGATTGAGATCGTGGTGAAGACCCTGGGTCACATCTGATTTTTGGTCCAGGCTGCAAGGAGTTATTGAGTATTCATGATTGTATCTATGATCCTATCTATACAGATGGTTGCGTCCATACCGCAGATCCTTTTCTATGATCTCTTTTAGACGGATGTTTGCGACCATACCCTGGGTTCATGTGTCATTCGATGCCTAGTGCAACATTATGTGGTTAGGAATATTTATACCAGAGGTGTCATATATTGTAAAATATTTGATTTGGCAGGTTTTCTAGAGGTGGTTTGCGTTCTTTGCCTTGGTTCATATATAATTTCAGCCATCACTCCCTGTTTTACCTTCATGCTTTAGGGGGCATCTGTTACACAGTAATTTGTCACCATGCTCATTTTCCCATCCCTGATCTTGAAATTCCCCATGACATATCGTGTGCAATGTTTCCACCATAAAGAAATATGTTAACATATCCCCTTGAAGATCTAAATAAGACTCCCTTGAAATATTACTGAAGAAACTTGGTCAAATTCCTAGTTTCTTGGGTCAACTTTCTTCCTGGTTCCATGACCGTGCTGATGTCCTTTTCACAGTTCTGGCCTAGCACTATTAGCACCCTAACTTCTTGGGAAACTGTGTCGATCCCCTTTCTGGCAGTTCTTCCTCAAATGGAGGAGAAGGTTCGACCTCTAGAAGATCAATGGCAGTGAGTTAGTTATTGACCAATGATGATAAGGTCAAGCTCTCTCATTTTAGATCCTTGATCTCATCCATGTGGGATTATCCCTTAGAAATTGGACCTTCCTCCTCCTTTCATGGGCTCCCAACCTCTTCTCCCTTCCTATAAATTCACATCCCTCATTCCCCCAATATTAGAGCTTGGTTGATCATCGTCAAACTCATATGAACTCTCATCCCTTTGCATGCTAGCATCGTGATAAAGCCAAAGTGCTCGGGAGAAGGAATTATTTTTAAGCTTCAGTGAAGGGCTTAGATTTTCACCTAAGGATGCCTCCAACATCAAGGCCTGGTTGTAAGCTCTCCTTTTGTAATTTATGAATAATAACATCTGATGTTTTCTTTCTATATTTTTGTACATGTTTATGAAAATATTTCGGTACTCCTTGATCTACTAGATAGCTACTTTTTACATTTATTATGTATTGTATCACGTTCGTTGTTGTCTCTTGATCATCCACAGGTATTCGTGCACCATTGGTAGTGGGAAGCGGGCCTACAAGGATCGTGGATCGAGGTGACCATCAATAGATTCAAGCATATTGATTGGAAAAAGGTATGTATGTCTCTTTCTTCATTGCATTGTAAACATTAGTTAAGAAAGCTTTGCGTAAAAAGAATATTTTGTTTCTAGACCTGCTCTAGGGCTAGACAAATCACCTTTGTCCACAAAGGGGATTTATCTTGACAACACAATCACTTTGCATCATTTAGATAAACATAAACACATTACCGTATAACATAAACTACGTTATAACCATAACTTCGCATAAACACATAGAAATAAAACACAACACATAAAGACACAGAATATGCTTCCAAAAATTCTTCTTATTTATAACGATAAGTCTCTTTAGTACATTCATTTGTCTGACCTTCACACAAAGTTGCAGGTGGTCTGCGCACAAAGTTGTAGACTCTTCAAGACCTCCACACACACAACTACGAAGCCTTCCCTTCGGTTGAAAAACAGACTAAAGAAAGAAAATATAGCAGTTTTTGCTCATCAAATATGCATGTATATGACTTCAAAAAAGCCTTACGTTGCTTTATATAGCATTTACCTCATACAAAAAACATGGTCACATACCATGGGAAGACAAAATAACTAGCTAAAGCCCGAAACCCGTTACAAAATGAGGGGATTCGACCCACCCTGAAGTCCCTAAGCACCACACAATAGATTTATCTTCATCATACCGCACACTACGCTCCTTGATTTGTAGAGTATTTGACCTAAAAATAGACCAAGTTGGGCTTCGCCCAACAACAAGTACAATCAGGCTCCCGCAAGGTGAGGAACTTGGTCGAATGTACCCTTATTGCAACAACTCCTAGATCTACTGCTTGCTCTCTTAATTTTCTAGAATGGAGTGACAGTATATCGACCCATTGAGTAGAGGTGCTCTAGGGGTCAGATCGGTTGAATGCTGGACCTGACAGTGTAAGGGAACCTATGTGTGTGAGGAGAAGATGTCCCTATATTCTTCCACTTATTTATCCAACTGCTTCTGTTTCATGGAGGAACCTTTCCCGAGGGCCGTGAATGTGGCCACGATCTTACCCTTACATTGAGAGAGAATAAAAAATAAAATAAAACTCCCGGTCTAGGAGATGATCTTACTGCATTTCTTAGCAGAGTTCAAAGACATGGCTATAGGCGGGGCTACCTCTAATATAATGTATAATTTATTGTCCAAAGTATTAAAATAGTGTGAGGCCTAGACTCATACACAACATGGAATTTCCACAAGTATGGTTGGACAAATAATACATAACAAACTTCAAGAGGAGAAGCATCACACAATACCTCATCAGTGAAGGGCTTATGTTGTAGGTAAGGCAACACTACTAGTTGATGTGAAGATCTCATCCTTGGTGAAGCCACTTGATGGTGTATGGTTGCAGGTGTGGTGTGGTCTATAGGATCAACTTCTTAACAACCTCTACTGAGATGAGGTTCTTTTGTATCCCATTGTCGACACTCATTTTTGTTGTGAGTGGGGATCTTATGGAACTCGCACCACTTTCTTGTGTTCTTCTTTGTCTTCGTGGTGTTGTTCTTTAATTGTGACTATGGTGGGTTGTCCTAGGTCACCCCGCCTTATATTTTTCCTTTGTTCTCTAGTTTGGGGGCTCCTTTATCTTGATTTAGCTTCGTATATCCAAAGTATTGTTGGAACAAGGTTCCCTAACCGCATTTTTGTCTAGTTTTGAATATTTTGTAATATCTAGTCTAAGTGCGGGGGGTTTGGGGCAGGTCAAACCCTCCAAAGAATTTTAATGGGTCAATGGGTAGACTAAGGGTCCACAAACCACGATTTGGGGACCAAAAGATCGTGCAAGCTAACATGTTATAAATATATGGATAGACCGAGTCTACAAGAAAGGCGAAGAAGTGACTAAGCTTGGATATGAGCTCGTGGATATTTTGTCGATTTTCTGGGTAAGGGCTCCTCTTGGCTATGTATGCAGAGACCCTGAGTCTTGATGTGTGTGGACCCCACTGGCTGTGTGCACAGGCTAGTAAATAGAGTTTGTAAACTGGATATGGATGTTAAGGAATGAGAAGACTATTTGGGATAGGTGAAGTGTTCTGTGTTATGATTATTGGTTGTGCTCTATGTTATTTATATCTATCTACTACATAATGATGATTGTTGATGCGCACATGGATGTGATACTGTATTAGAATTTGAATACATAGATCTGGTTTGACTTGGATGTTTTGCTTCTGTTAATATACTATTGAGTGATTTACAAGCTCCGTTGGAGATATTCCACTGATACATTGTTAAGGGTTTTTGTATTAGGATTCCTTTGGCGCAGGTCTGATAGATCTGAAAGGACACCCCTTCAATTAACTTTCTATCTCTCTCAAGGTGCGGAAACCTAGTTCCAGCACCCTCCCATACTACTTCGGGTAATACCTTAACCTGCACAAGCAAGCCATTACCAAAAGGGCCAATAGTATAGGGGTTTGTTGACAAACCTTAAACCGAACACGGGTCTAGACCCCTCAAGCCAACAAATGGTTCCATTGCCGGGACCAGGATCATTTTGAGAGAGGGATTGGGTAATGCCACGGGGTCATTGGTAGTCATTAAAACCCAAGTTAGAAGACTGGTTCAAATATAAGATTCAGGAATTTTCCCTAAAATAAAATAGGAGTGAAAAGTTGTACGTGGAAGAATGGAAGGATAGATATATTTTTACGTAAGTACACAAAATATTATTTGTGTCCTTCACACACAAGTTTCAATAGTGGCTGGATCGATTGGTGGAATTTTAGATTTGCTGGAAGGACGATCAAGTCACACAGTGGAACCCTGAGTTGATTCGACAATTGGAAAAGGCTGATAATAATATCACCAGAACTGTGGATCATTGGGTTGATAGTATATGTTAGCCCCCTATGAATTGTTTGACAAGCAAACAGGGGGCTAAAATGTTTTTTGAGTCTTCAAGGCATGCATTTCCCTTGAAAACACATCACCCTTGAAGCCTCCTTGTGCATTTTCCCTTTGAAAGATCCTCACTGTTGTTTCCAAGTCAATAAGCCTCTCTGTTTGTGAAAAATTCCCAAAGGGTTTCCTTTTCCCTCTTATTTCATCCCCTCTAAGCGTCTATTTTCATCATTCTTTCTCCCCTTCTAAATTTCCCACTGATCCTCTAAAGTCATCCCCAAATCCCCTCTAAACCCAACACACACCCCTTTTTTGGTTTAATAACCCTCTCTCTCCTCTACCATTATCCCTTCATGGCCTTAAATTTCATTAAAAACGGGCCAAAAAACCATATTCTTCACATTTTAGGGTTAGCCCCCTTCAGGCCGACCCCCTTAGCTTTTTCCCCACATGACCTAGCGCTAGAACCAGACGCTAGCCCGAAAAGCACTTAGTGTGATTGGATATCAGGAGCGCTATTAACCGTCGATTTCACGGCATTCGATGATCATCGCAAGAACCTTTCATTTCACGTTCACCCCTCTGATCATATCACAACCGTTGATCTGATTCATAGATCGACGGTCCATATTTCATCCACCCCGGTGGTCCCCGCGCCAGAGCACCGTGCAAAAACCGGCGGTTTATATCGTACCGCCTTTGAGAGGAGGGCGGTAATTTTTGTTTGGCAGCGATTCCACTCACCGGCCGACACGTGGCTGCATGCACTGTTGGGAAACCACCCTCATCGCGCGTTATAGTTTGACTGTGGAACCAATGCGATATGCGCATACACCGTCCGATCTGAAGTTGTCCATCCAACGGTGATCGCGCCACGAATATGCTCGGGAGTTAGCCCGAGGCAAACAGGACCCCTGGTCCACCATCCGTCGCCCTCCGATGCATCTTCCACCATCGATCTCCTCCTGACATCGAACGGTCTGGATTTAATTTACACCCCGCCATTGACCCGGTCCCACCACGTCACCTTTCCACGTGTTTTCATCGCATTTTCTTCTGTCCCCTATATATTTCATTCAAAGGTCAAATGTTAATGTTTTACCATAAAACTCCCTCTCCCGTCGTCTTCCAAATGCATCTCCACAGTTCCGCCACCTGTCCTCCAGTCCTCCATTACATCCGCCCACCCCATGCATGGATTTCTTAATGTGTTTTCGTGTTTTTCAGGGTTTCAGGTGGCGAAGGCCTCCTCTGTTCACAGTCACTGTTACAGTGGCACAAAACGCAGGAAAAGACCATCTTCAGGGACTGAAATTATGGAGAAAAATCCTGGGAAGGTGTTATGACATGATGCTTGTTAAAGGAACAGAGTTAAACTCTATAAAACCTATCCAGAGTCATTAAAGCACAGATTTCGCAAATAGAGGCAATCATGGAACGACAAAGAGCATCAGTGAAAAAGCAGAGCACTTAAGGCCTGTAATTGAAGATCATGAGCCTTAATCCAATAATTTAAAGACAGGGTACCAGATTGAAGACCTCGTCAAGTAACACAGAGGTCCTGATGGGGCCTTGGGCACAGAAAACAACACCAACAGTGTTTCACCATCAACAGAATGTTCTTCCCCATGAAAGGACAGAGTGCCCACACAGTTTTCATTTTATCCCGTGTTCTAGAGAGGTTTTCTGCCCTAACAACAATCTTGATGCTATCAGAGCATTTGTTTCATAGTATGGCAGACCCAAGCATCATTATTCTACCTTTTGTTTATTCACCAAAGTACTGCAGTGGCATTATAACAAAGTACATTAAAGTCATACGTGGAGTAAATTGCAGCATGACGAAGACCATTGTTTCCTCCAAAGAGTACTGAAGATAAATGCCCATAATTTAAAACAGAATGGGGCCTCGGCCCTCTTCCTCTTCTAAGTTTTAATGCTACATTTAGTTTTCCATCTACCTCCTCAGCCTCTCATTCAGCTATAAAATTCATGAATAAACTCATTGTAAGGTTGTTGATCGGTTATCTGTGAATTGCAAGTTGTTTCTCTTGAGACATGTTCTCTGTTTAAAGTTGTAAGATAGGCCAAGGAAGATGTTTTCAGACTAAATATCAAGATATTGGTAATGTTGTACTTGACTGGTGTTGCTCTTTAATATGACAAGCACATTTCTTTGGATCCTGATTTAAAGCAGCGGTGATGTTTTTCTGTCTTTGTCCATGTTTTCCTTTTTAGTTCATTACATTTCTTTTCTTCTGGCATGCATCAGAAATCTAGCATAGGATTTACCCTGGTTAGGTACCCTATGTTTCTTCTCTCCCTGCCTTCAATGTTTTTCTACTGTATGTGTTATCTGAGGATTGATTTCAAGCTAATTTAACGAGTGTAGTGATCAAATATACTGCTAGCTGATGTGTGAATTAATGAATCTGTTCTTAGATGTTCTTGTTAGGCTTTAATTGAATGAATTGGGATACTAGGAGTTTAGAACTCTATCTCTGTCTCACTAGGATCCTTTTGAATTAATTGAACCTTTCTAAGATCCCTTAAGTTGGATGCCAAAGCATTGAGAGTTCAAATTCTCTCTCTGATCTCAGGTTTTCACCTTTGTGTTTAAATCTTTTATGTTTTCTTGTCTGAAGAGTTAACCTTCTAGGTCTTGGATCACAGGTTGTCCAATGGCATGTCCTGTCCCTGGATCTGATTCCTGAAGGTCACCTTGGAGGTTTCCTTGCTTTCACCTTCTCTCTTACCATTTCATGCCACACTATCATCTTTAAGATCCAATTCTTTAGATGACTAGCCCAACTAAAAGCCTACATATTGAATAGCAAGTAAACCCTTTCTTGACCCCATTGCCTAATAGCCTTGAATGTTCTCTTAATCATCCCTCATTTTCCTAAAATCTTCTTTGCTCACCGTGTCTTATATTTAACCCTTCCTTCCTGATTCCCAACAACCAAACTAAAAATCAAACAAACAACCCCGTGCCTATAACTAGCCTAACATCTTAAAATTTGATATTCAAAGACTGAAAACCTTTGCTTACATAGAGAGATCCCTCTCTAGACCCAGGAAGGCTAGATCCTGAGGTCTGAAAGTGGTTTTGATGTTGTCTCATCTTTTGGTCTTGCCAATCTGGCCAAAACGTGGGAACCCCAACATAATGGTGACTCCACTGGGGAATTTCTAAGTATTTTCCATCTTACTACATCACAAGAGCCTTAGAAACCTACAATCTCTGGTTAGGTTAGCAGTTAAACACTCCTATTCACAGATCAACTTCTATACCACTTGTTGTGTTTTCTCCCACACTCTTAGACAGAGTCTGGAAAGGGCCAGAAAGCTTCCGGATCTCATCCTCTTTCAGAGGTGAAATATCTGGTAAATTCCCTCCCACTCCATCTCTGGTTAGAGTTTGTTGTGTTTTAAGGATTTCTCTAAAAAGGGCATTACAAAAACAATGTGGTGGACAGTATACCCTCTTGAAACATCCTAAACCTTCCACTTGGCGACTCCATAGTTCCTAAACGATTAAAAGACTCCACTGGTGATCAGTAGGCCTGCTGATTATCTTGGTTCACATAAGACTCCACTGGGAGACTAGAGCCCATTACAACATCAGCAATAATAGAAGTAATTAGTAGGGTTAAGTTGCTTTGTTGGAAAACAACATTATGGCTTCAAGAACCATTCACACAAGAGCTTATCCCAACCCAAACCCACCTGAAATAGTTGACAACCCTAAGAGCATCCTCAAGAGATCTCCTACACCTAAAAGACCAACTATTTCCAGACACATCCATAGATCTAACTCTACACCAGAAGACCTTACAGCTCTATCAAACCCTCTTTTTGACCTAGACTCTCAAAACGGTGTACCTAGAACTAGGTCATTCAGTGTCCTAGACCAGCCAAACCTTGAGCTTCCTGGTTCACCACCTCAAAGTGGTAAACACATTAGGGATGGAGAGACCCCTCCATCTACACCTCCTGATATTCACTTCATTCAAACTTGGGGCTCTGCCACCCTAAATCTGCTCAGCAGAATTTTGCTAGTCCTATTATCCCTGCCATCCACATACCAGCTACTCAAGCTAACCCTTTACCTCACCAAAACATCATCATGGTAGCCTGGTATGCACCTCTGGTTTTACCCCAGCCTCTAGTACCCTTACCCAATGATTATCAATCAAAGATCCCACACTTCACTGCAAAAGAGTCTACCACAACTCAGCACCAAGTAGATAGGATGGAATATTCTTTTGACTACATGGAGATAGATGATGATACAGTCAAAATGAGAATCTTTTCCCAGAGCTTAGGAGGTGATGTGAAGAAATGGTTTAAAGGCCTCCCTCCTAATAGTATCCAAGACGTTCCTGCTTTATATCAGATTTTCATAAACAAATGGGAAGTTAAGGCCAACCCTCTCCAAATCTTAGCAGAATACAAGAACTTGAAAAATAAACGTAGGAGAGAGTGTCCATGACTACTCTACAAGGTTTAACAGCGTTTATAACGCTCTTCCTCCACATATGAAACCTCCCCAAGGTATGGCTCTAGTGAAATATCCTGAAGGCTTTGATGCTGACATGGCCTACCAGCTTAGGGAGAGGGATTAAAACACACTGAAAGATATGCAAAAAGAAGATATGCAAAATGGAGCAGTGAGTGTAGAGTTTAACCTGATTGAGAAAAAAGCAAGATTGAG
The DNA here is from genome assembly GCA_034641835.2 of Pinus albicaulis. Taxonomy (NCBI): domain Eukaryota; kingdom Viridiplantae; phylum Streptophyta; class Pinopsida; order Pinales; family Pinaceae; genus Pinus; species Pinus albicaulis. The sequence goes on along the minus strand of MU968382.1, from coordinate 7,932,151 downwards.
AGCTGAGAAGAGGGTAACATATAGAGATGACATTGTAGCTTCCACATCTGATCCCAATTATTACCGTCTATCTAAAAACGTGGAAAAGCTACAGCAAATGATGTAAAAAATGGTTCTCACAGTTAGTAACCAAAACAAAAATCAAAATCATAACCAGAACCCGAACTTTAGGAGAAACAACACCACTCCCAACAGACAAAGAGAATCAGATCAACAAGTCATACTCCCATTTCAAGAGAACTTCCTTGATGAAGATGAGGGGATAATAGAAGAGTCTAAGGAGAACACTATAAATATGTTTGAAGCAGATAACTCAATCCACAATTGTTCCATGGAAGAAGATCAACCCTCACCCTCATATTGGGATGGGGAAAGATTAGAATCTGAGGATTACAGGCTAGGATTTGAAAATGCCATCATGCAGGTTAAAGAAAAATATGAACTTAGAAGCAAAAAGATCCTAGACACTTCCAAACCAAAGGCTTCTGAGATTTCTATCAAGAAAAGGCCTGAGAAAACTTGTAAAGTAACTGTTGAAAGTAACAAATCAACAACTGAGAGTTCTGGGAAGAACAAAGAAAAGGACAACCAAAACACTGATAAACAAAGTCAACCAACTAGAAACACTAGCACTGTAATTAGTGCTCCTGATAAAACAGTTCCTAAACCTATACATAGTGATAATTGGCACACTGATTCTACCACCAAGGTAGTGACTAAAAAACAGAGTTGAACATTCAAAAGAGTCAATCCACTTTCAATTTGGAGAGTGAGATTGCAAAAATTAAAATCTATGTCCCACTCTCTGAGTTGGCCACTCAGGATGTATATAAAGGCCAAATTTTGAAAGCATTAAATCTATGGGAAAACAGTGACACTATCAATCTGACTGATGATCAAATAGCCCTTCTATTTGGTCCAAAGATAGAAGGGAAATTTCAGGAAGGGGTAGTACCCCCTTTTTATATCAGTCTCAATATCCATGATAAGATCCTTCACAATGCGATGCATGACTCTGGGGCATCACACAACCTAATGCCTAAGGTAGTTATGGAAAATTTAGGCCTAGAGATAACCCGTCCCTATAAAGACCTCTATTCATTTGACTCTAACAGAGTAAAATGCCTGGGCTTAATCAAAGACCTGTGTGTAAACCTTACCCAGATCCCTGCAAAGTGTATGGTCATGGATGTCGTAGTGGCAGATGCACCATCTAAGTATGGCATGTTACTGTCAAGGTCATGGGGAGCCAAGCCGCAAGTTACAATGTAGATGGATGGGGCATATGCCATGATCCCTGTCTTTAGCCAACCTATAAGACTATATAGAGAGGCACAAATGAAATTCCTAGTCAGCAGCCCCGAAAAGCCTGAAAATTCTCCTCTGTACTCTGTGCACACAGATTTAGACTCCTTTATTCTTTTCAATGATGAATCCTTAGAGGATCCAGCACCAGAAAACAGTGTCACGGAACATGAGATGGTGCCTATAGATTTCAACATAATGGCCACTCTAGACTTAAAGGAAAATGAAGAAAAAAACCTTCCACTGTCCAACGCAGACCCCATAACGCAACAGACCAGTGAAACCCACTTTAGGGAAGAAAACGATGATAAACATGAGCACGACCCCTTGTGGGAAATGAATTTTGATGGATCCTGTACTAGGAAGACTGCAGGATCAGGAGTGTGGTTACGTAACACAAAGAGTGACTATGTAGAGAGTCATGCCTTCAACCTAAACTTCAAATGTAAAAATAATATCGCAGAATATGAGGCTCTTATCCTAGGCTTGAATCTGTTGAAAAAATTAGGAGCTCATAGGATAACTGTGCATGGAGACTCTGAGTTTGTCATAAAACAGGTGAATGGTGAATACACAGCGAAACACCCTAGGCTAAGAGCATATAGGAATGATGCCATGGATTTATTGAAGACCTTTGTGGAATATGAACTAGTGTTTATCACTAGGAGTCGGAAAATAATTTCAAATGGATTAGCTTGTGTGGCTAGTTCATATCACAAGCCTCCTAGTGATCAACAAATCATCATTCAGACAAAATTCAAACCTGCGGTACCTGATAATGAGAAATATTGGCAGGTTTTTGAAGGATATAAGTAGATCAAGGATTTCCTAACAGGCAGGAACGAGTTTTAACTTTCTGATTCAGAATCTAAATCCGAAGATAGCTGCCTGAGTGAGGAACCCTTAAATGAAGAAGAACCACCCTGTAACATAGAAATAAACACTTTAAATGAACAAATTGGAAATCCAACTGAAGAATGTAAAAACATAGAAAATGAGGAAATAGAGGTGTTGCATGCCAAATATAAGAACATAACCCGAGGTTTGGCACCTTTAGAAGACCTTTTTGACTTGATGATGTAGTGAAAAAGCCCACTATAGAGCACTAAGACTCTGATGTTGAGGAATGTAACATAGGCACTGAAGATAAACCCAAGATGATTAAATTAGCTAAGTCTCTGCCTGCAAACATGAAAAATAAGTATATTGACTTGTTCAAGGAATTCATTGATGTGTTTTCTTGGAGCTATGAAGACTTAAAGGCCTATGACACAAACATCATACAACACAAAATACCTTTGAAAGAGAACCAGAATCCTTTCAGACAAAAACTTCGTAGAATAAACCCAAAACAATTGACTGCAGTGGAAAAGGACATAAAGAAGATGTATGAGGAATGCATAGTAGTTCCTGTGAGGTTTTCTGATTGGGTCTCAAACCTTGTAGTTGTGAGAAAGAAAAAAGGTGAGATCAGATTGTGCATAGATTTCAGGAACCTTAACAGGGCCTCACTCAAAGACAATTACCCTTTGCCAAAAATGGAACATATCCTGTAGAAATTAGTACGCTCAAAAAGGATCTCCCTGTTATATGATTTCTCGAGTTACAACCAAGTTTTAGTAATCCTAGAAGACCAACTCAATACAGCTTTTACCACTCCATGGGGCACCTTTATGTATGTAAAAATGCCCTTTGGACTGATGAACGCTGGTGCAACCTTCCAACGAGCAATGAACATAGCCTTTTCAGATGAAATAGGGCACTTAATTGTCATCTATTTGGATGACATAACAGTCTATTCCAAGACTGAAGAAGAACACCTAAAACATCTGCGAAGAGTGTTTGAAAAATGTAGAAGGTTCGGTCTGTCATTGAATCCTAAAAAGACTGTATTTGGGCTGCAAGAAGGTAAGCTTCTTGGCCACATTATATCTGAGAAGGGAATTAGGATAGACCCACAGAGAGTTGAGGGAATACTGCAGATCACACACCCGAGAAACATTAAGGAGTTACAATCCTTCATTGGGAAAATCAACTTTTTAAGAAGGTTTATTCCCAATTTAGTTGAACACCTTAGGAATATGACTAACATGTTAAAGAAAGGTGTAGGATTTAAGTCGACTGTTGAAGCTAAGAAATATTTTGAATCAGTTAAACTTGCATTCACCTGGACTCCTGTCCTAATCAGTCCTGATTTCTCAAAGGATTTTCTAATTTTTTCATTTGCCTCCGAGCATACAGTAGCTGCAGTTCTGCTGCAGAAAAATCCAGAGGGAATGGAACAATCCATTTCTTTCTTCAGTAAAGCTCTGAGGGATGCACCCTTGAATTACAACATAATGGAAAAACAGACCTATGCTTTGGTTAAGGCCTTGAAAGACTTTAGGGTGTACATACTGCATTCCCACACCATAGCCTACGTGCCAAATATAGTGGTTAAAGACATCTTGTCCCAAGACCCAGATGGGAAGAGGGGCAAATGGATTGCTGTGATCTTAGAGTATGACCTTGAGATAAAATCCACAAAACTGATCAAAGGTCGGGGCCTAGCTCAAATAATGGCTGAATCAAATTTACAAGCCCTTGACATAAACATGGTGGATGCCTTAGATGAGCAGGAAGGATTTCCTGATCCCACTGTCGAGGATAAGTTTCAGAACTCTCCATGGTATTCTAACATTCTATATGTGCTCACACACCTCAATGCCCCTCCCGAACTGTCAAAGACCAAGGCCATATTCCTAAAACTAAAAGCCAGAAGCTATTTCATATTGAATAACTTCTTATACTGGAAAAATACAAATGGTATGTTGCTTAAATGTTTGCCTGAAACTGAAGTAGAGAGGATTAAATAGGAATTCCATGCAGGAGAGTGTGGAGGCCACCTGAATTGGAAAGCCACTGCTAACAAAATACTCAGAGCTGGCTATTATTGGCCTATACTCTTCAATGACATCCATAAGATGATAATTTTCTGCCACGAATGCCAGATTCTTGAAGGCAAAAGAAAGCTCCTCCCCCTACCTTTACAACCCATCACTGTCGAGGGTCCCTTTATGCAATGGGGCCTATATTTCATAGGAGAAATACACCATGTTTCTTCTGCACAACACAAGTGGATCTTAATAGCCACAGACTACTTCACTAAGTGGATAGAGGCCATACCTTCTAGGAATGCCACAGATTCTGTCATCATTAGGTTCCTAGAAGACCACATCCTTTCGGTTTGGTTGTCCAAGGAAAATAATCACTGATAATGCTGCTGCTTTTGGATCCAAGAAAATGGTCGATTTTTGTCACAGGTATCAAATATCAGTCGGTCATTCAATTGCTTATTACCCACAAGGTAATGGGTTAGCTAAATCATCAAACAAGAGCCTGGTGACCATCATCAAAAAGCTGTTGGAAGAAAACAAGAAGTCCTGGCACAACAAGTTGGTGCATGCTTTGTGGGCTAACAAGCTTACCATGAAGAAATCCATTGGCATGTCACCATGTCAGCTTGTCTATGGAACAGAGGCAGTGTTTCCTACCAGCCTGGGGGTACCAGTGATTAAACTTGTCCAAGAAATTCAGACAGAAAAGGACATCATGGTAAGGAGGATAAACCAAACAATTCATCTCCAGAAAACAAGGGAGGAGGTCTATAACAGGGCCATGAAAATTCAAGAAAATATAAAGAAGTTGTTCGACAAGAGAACCAAAGCTTCTGACTTCAAAATTGGAGATAAAGTTCTGAAGTGGGACTCAAGGAGAGAAGACAAAGGAAAGCACGACAAGTTTGACAATTTGTGGCAGGGTCCATACATCATCCAGGCCACTGTGGGTCCAAATGCCTTTTTTCTACAAGAACTAGATGGTACATAGCTGTTTGGGAGTCCTGTCAATGGTAGGATGCTCAAACACTACTTCTGCTGATTTCCAATTTCCAGTTTCCATTTCCATTGTAAATACCATCGCTATGTTTTTTTCAAGAAAAAAGAGAAAATGTTCCAAAAAATAGAGAGAAATAAGAGATTCAGACATGCTCAAAACATGAACCTCTGAGGTGCAAAATATTGGCTCTAACATGATCAAAACCTGAGCCAACAAGAAGAAAAGGATCAACTCTAACATGCCCAAAACCAAAGCTGAAATGAAGAAGAGAAAGTGACTCTAACAAGCTCAAAACTTGAGTCACAAAGAAAAGAAGGATGCTTCAAAACTTCAGATTTCAAGCCTTCAAGATTTTGTTTTCAGTTTTCTGCAAGTTTCTGTCCATGTGCAACTGTCTTTACACCTTGGATCTGCAGAAAACTAGACTGTCTAATCCTAGTTTGACTGTTTTTAAATTTCTGTTGTAGAATGTAGAGAAAAATATGTTGGACATTCTAATCCCAACAGATATTAGATTAGGTAGAGAAACATATGAGACCAACAGTTTAATCTGGTCTCATGGAGCAATAAGGGTAGAAATAGAATAGGTTTATTTTCTTGTTTGTAAAAAATAAATGATGTAAAGGGTCTGCTAGTCCAAATGCACCCTGGAAGAGAAAATAATAGGACTATAGTCTGGGTAGGTAGATTGTTTGGGAATGTTTCTGCTGATCTATCATGTTTGTGGTAGCTGAAAATCAAAGAAGGAAGATGGCTCAAATATCAGGCATCTGGCCTACCTCAAATATCATTTCTGAATTATTGACTCCTTCAAGAAGAAGCCATCCCCATGTGGAGCCACTGTTAGCCCCCTATGAATTTTTTGACAAGCAAACAGGGGGCTAAAATGTTTTTTGAGTCTTCAAGGCATGCATTTCCCTTGAAAACACATCACCCTTGAAGCCTCCTTGTGCATTTTCCCTTTGAAAGATCCTCACTGCTGTTTCCAAGTCAATAAGCCTCTATGTTTGTGAAAAATGCCAAAAGGGTTTCCTTTTCCCTCTTATTTCATCCCCTCTAAGCCTTTGTTTTCATCATTCTTTCTCCCCTTCTAAATTTCCCACTGATCCTCTAAAATCATCCCAAAATCCCCTCTAAACCCAACACACACCCCTTGTTTGGTTTAATAACCCTCTCTCTCCTCTACCGTTATCCCTTTATGGCCTTAAATTTCATTAAAAACGGGCCAAAAACCCATATTCTTCACATTTTAGGGTTAGCCCCCTTCAGGCCGACCCCCTTAGCTTTGTCCCCACATCACCCAGTGCTAGAACCAAGCGCGATTGGATATCGGGAGCGCTATTAACAGTTGACTTCCCGTCATCCGACAATCGTCACAAGCACCTTTCATTTCACGTTCGCCCCTTCGATCATATCGCAATATTCGATCTGATTTGTAGATCGACGGTCCATATTTCATCCACCCTGGTGGTCCCCGCGCCAGAGCACCGTGCAGAAACCGGTAGTTTATATCGCACCGCCTTTGAGAGGAGGGCGGTAATTTTTGTTTGGCAGCAATTCCACTCACCGGATGACATGTGGCTGCATGCACTATTGCTAAACCACCCTCATCACGCGTTATAGTTTGACTGTGGACCCAGCACGATATGTGCATACATCGTCCGATCTAAAGCTATCCATCCAACGGTGATCGCGCCACGAAGATGCTCGGGATTTAGCCCGAGGCAAACAGGACCCCTGGCTCACCATCCGTCGCCCTCCGATGCGTCTTCCACCATCGATCTCCTCCTGAGATCGGACGGTCTGGATTGAATTTACACCCCGCCATTGACCCGATCCCGCCACGTCACCTTTCCACGTGTTTTCATTGCATTTTCGTCTGTCCCCTATATATTTCATTCGAAGGTCAAATGTTAATGTTTTACCTTAAAAATCCCTCTCCCGCCGTCTTCCAAATGCATCTCCACAGTTCTGCCACCTGTCCTCCAGTCCTCCATTACGTCCGCCCACCCCATGCATGGATTTCTTAACGTGTTTTCGTATTTTTCAGGGTTTCAGGTGGCGAAGGCCTCCTCTGTTCACAGTCACTGTTACAATGGCACAAAACGCAGGAAAAGACCATCTTCAGGGATTGAAATTATGGATAAAAAACCTAGGAAGGTGTTATGACATGATGCTCATTAAAGAAATAGATTTAAACTCTATAAAACCTGTCTAGAGCCATTAAAGTGCAGATTTCGCAGATAGAGGAAATCATGGAACAACAGAGAGCATCAGTGAAAAAGCAGAGAACTTAAGGCCTGTAATTGAAGATCGTGAGCCTTAATCCAATAATTAAAAGGCAAGGTACCAGATTGAAGACCTCGTCAAGTAACGCAGAGGTCTCGATAGGGCCTTGGGCACAGAAACCAACACCAATGGTATTTCACCATCAACAGAATGTTCTTCCCCATGAAAGGATTGAGTGCCCACACAGTTTTCATTCTATGCCGTGTTCTAGAGAGGTTTTCTACCCTGACAACAGTCCTGATGCTATCAGAGCATTTGTTTCATAGTATGGTAGACCCAAGCATCATTATTATACCTTTTGTTTATTCACAAGAGTATTGCAGTGGCGCTACAGCAAAGTACATCAAAGTCATACCTGGAGTAAATTGCAGCAAGATGAAGAAAATTGTTTCATCCAAAGAGTACTGAAGATAAATGCCCAGAATTTAAAACAGAATGGGGCCTCAGCCCTCTTCCTCTTCTGAGTTTTAATGCTACATTTAGTTTTCCATCTACCTCCTCAGCCTCTCATTCAGCGATAAAATTCATGAAGAAACTCATTGTAAGGTTGTTGATCGGCTATCTGTGAATTGAAAGCTATTTCTCTTGAGACATTTTCTCTGTGTAAAGTTGTAAGATAGGCCAAGGAAGATGTTTTCAGACTGAATATCAAGCTATTTCTAATGTTTTACTTGACTGGTGTTTCTCTTTAATATGACAAGCACATTTCTTTGGATCCTGATTTAAAGCAGCGGTGATGTTTTTCTGTCTTTGTCCATGTTTTCCTTTTTAGTTCATTACATTTCTTTTCTTCCGGCACGCATCAGAAATCTGGCATAGAATTTACCCTGGTTAGGTACCCTATGTTTCTGCTCTCCCTGCCTTCAATGTTTTTCTACTGTATGTGTTATCTGAGGATTGATTTCAAGCTAATTTAACCAGTGTAGTGGTCAAATATACTGCTAGCTGATGTGTGAATTAATGAATCTATTCTTAGATGTTCTTGTTAGGCTTTAATTGAATGAATTGGGATACTGGGAGTTTAGAACTCTGTCTCTGTCTCATTAGGATCATTTTCAATTAATTGAACCTTTCTAAGATCCCTTAAGTTGGATGCCAAAGCATTGAGAGTTCAAAGTCTCTCTCTGATCTTAGGTTTTCACCTTTGTGTTTAATTCTTTTATGTTTTCTTGTTTGAAGAGTTCACCTTCTAGGTCTTGGATCACAGGTTGTCCAATGGCATGTCCTGTCCCTGGATGTGATTCCTGAAGGTCACCTTGGAGTTTTCCTTGCTTTCACTTTCTCTCTTATCATTTCATGCCACACTATCATCTTTAAGATCCAATGCTTTAGATGACTAGCCCAACTGAAAGCCTGCATATTGAATAGAAAGTAAACCCTTTCCTGAATCCATTGCCCAATGTCCTTGAATGTTCTCTGAATCATCCCTCCTTTGCCTAAAATCTTCTTTGCTCACCGAGTCTTATATTGAACCCTTCCTTCCTGATTCCCAACAACCAAAATAAAAATCAAACAAACAACCCCATGCCTATAGCTAGCCTAACATCTTAAACTTTGAGCTTCAAAGACTTAAAACCTTTGCTTACATAGAGAGATCCCTCTCTGGACCCAGGAGGGCTAGATCCTGAGGTCTGAAAGTGGTTCTAATGTTGTCTCATCTTTTGGTCTTGCCAATCTGGCCAAAACATGGGAACCCCAACATTATATTAGGCGGATTAGTGATAGAATTTGTAGTTGATCAATTTGTGTCATATTTGGAGGCAGAACAAAGGTTCTTCAAGGGTTTTAGAGGTAAGTTCCTAAAAACCCTACCGTTGTTGATTAATATGCTATTGAGTGAAAAGGGTGTCTTGTGTGGCCACACCGAGTGAATGACCTCTGATTAGAGTGGGAGAACGACACGAAGCGGAAAATACTACTGAGTTAATCAAGAAGGAAACAAATTGGTATACAGTCCCTTAAGGGAATCATCTGATCTTAACCAAGGAGGGGTTGCGCAAGGTGGAACCAGCCCCCCGACCACACCTGCATCGAACCCGCACAAGGGTAAGAACTCTCCTACACCTCCTCTGCCACCACTAGCATTAGGGGAATTTTGAGGTCTAAAATAGGCCTCCTAAGGAAATTATAAAATATTAGTGGAAATAATAAAATAATATTTGATTACATCATCAAATTTTAGAAGGAAAAAAGAAAAAATTACATTTTCAACTCGTATTTTGAACTTATCTCCCAAAGTTTTTACTCAAATTTTGAGCAAGAGTACTCGTTGGATGCCAAATTTAATTCCTCATCAAAGGAGTACCCATGTTTCATACTTTAGATGGATACTTCTACACGCAAAATGAGAAATACATGAAAAACATGATTGAAATCACGTTTTTTCATGTCTTTCTCATTTTTCATGTAGCAAGATCCATTGAAAGTATGCAATATGGGTACTCCTTCGATGAGGAATTAAATTTTGCATCCAATGAGTACTCCCGCTCGAAATGTGAGTTAAAAATCTGGGAGATAAGTTGAAAATACGAGTTGAAAAAGTAGTTTTATTATTTTATTATTTTTTTAAAATTTTACCCTTTTACTTAAAAAATGGTGAATCATCCCCCATGGTTGACATCATCATCTTGAATCCTATTTGTTCTTATAAAATTATATTTTGGTTTTAATTTTTTCTCAGGAGACCCATTTTAGATCTTAAAATTCCCCTAATGAGGACAACATGGCTACACACATGAAGTTGCCTACCTTTAAGGGCATAGGGGACGAAGACATGGATCGATTTTGATTCGTAGCATAATCTGTATGGACCACACAGAACGTTAACAATGATGTTATCAAACGAGCAAAACTATCCATAGCCTTCGAGGGGAGGGCCCTGGATTGGTTTATGGAGTATATTGGTCAACACGTGAATGCATCCATACAGGATATTAAGAACGCCCTAAAGAAACACTTTCAGAAGACTAAGTGATATGCTTAGTGTGCAGTCAAACTAAAGGACTTTAAGCAGGGACCTACAAAGTCCGTCTGGGAAGCTAACCAATGGTTAAAAAAAGTTTATCGCTATGTTATTACCACACTTGTGTGGGCCCATGGGACAACAAAAGATCAACTCCCAAGAGGAAGCTCTAGAGATAACAATGAAATTAGAAGCTACGCCAAGGGATGATACGAAGTTCGCAGCCCTACAGATCTAGAACCAACTAGAGGCAATGCACTTATAAATTCAAAGCTTGCAGACCGATCGTGGTAAGGAAGCCAGCCTAGACATCTGGTGTATACATTGTAAGGTACCAGGTCACACTAAGGATCAATGTCCATTGTTATCAGATTACATGCAGACTGGGGGACCAAGCCCTCTACGACCTAGGGAAATGGCTGGCCCTAGTAGTCCTATGCTATGGTGTGCTAACTGTCAGGTGGCAGGAAGGCATGATACAAATCACTACCCACAGTTGGGTGCTTATGTTCCGGAATTGAAACAACAATGGTGCATATTCTGCTCGTCTGTGGGTCATGATGAGCAAAACTGTCGAACCCTCATGGTAGATAGGGGCAATTTATACATGGTGCAGGTAGACCCCTCATCACCATTGTCTCCTTCGGGATGGGACAGATCCCTCACAAGAGGAAGGGGAGGAGGGAGAGGGGGGAGTGTTGGTCGAGGACGCAGACAGCTGATCTGTTACAACTGTGGCGATGTAGGACATTTCACACGATATTTCCCAAACATGGCATGCCAGTCTTGCAGATATTGCAGGCAGTTCGATCACGTCATTGAATATTGCCCGATACTAATCGCGAAAATGCAAGAGAAGGAGAAAACACCTATGAATAATGTGCAAAGGGTTAAGGAAGAACCACAGAATGATGGGCCATGTATCAATGTAATCACGCGCAGTGGCATTTCCACCGGAGGAGCTGAAGAGAAGGTTGAAACTAAATCATTAACCTGGAAGGCTGAGGACAAAGTGGAAGGTTTAGACCTGAAAAAGGAAAGAGAAACCTTCATCGAAGCCCGGAGGGAGATGACCAAAAATGAAACACCCATTGCGAAGGGTGTGATAGATCCACAAGAAGACGAAGTAGTTAAACCATTCCTTCAGATATGTATGAAGCTATTGCGCAACTAGAAGGTTGTAGAAAATCTCCAAGCCCTAATAGACAACCACACAGAAAATATTATTGTGCAGCCCGAGATTAAAACTTTGAACAAGATATACAAAAATAAAAAAAGAACGAGACGAGAAATGTGCATGACTGCGCAGATTGGAGAATACGAAATGGACCAAGTTATCCTTGACTTGGGCTTAGATGCTAACATCCTACCAAAGCAGACCTGGCAACGAATGGGAGAACCTAAGCTGGAATGGTCGACTATTCAACTATTCAACTACCAAGTTTTCTGAACTTAAGGGGATTGTAGGGGACATGGGAATTATGAGGATTACGTTGAAGCCAGATGTGCGACTAGTCAAACAACAGCCCTATCGCCTGAATCCGAAATACAAACAAAAAGTTAAGGAGGAAATCGAGAAAATGGTGGCCGCAGGTATCATCGAACCAGTAGAACATTCAGATTGGGTAAGTCCCATGGTGGTTCAGGAAAAGAAGACTAAAGGGGAAATAAGGATCTGTATCGACCTACGTAAGTTAAATGACGCCTGTGTACATGATACATTCCCCACACCATTCTCCAATGAAATCCTAGATAATGTAGTGGGTCAGGAAGCTTATTCATTTACTGATGGATTTTCGGGGTACCATCAGATATGCATCGCACTTGAGGATCACAACAAGATGAGTTTCGCAATGGAGTGGGGCTCATTTCAGTACACTGTCATGCCCTTTTGATTAAAGAATGCCCCTGCCATATTTTCACGAGTTTTTGTGGCCGTATTTAAAGAATTCATTCACAAGTTCCTAGAAGTCTATTTTGATGACTAGACGGTGTTTGGATTATTAAAGAACCACGTATCGAATCTGCGCATGATGTTGGACGCATGTAGGCCCAACACTAAATTTTGCTCAACATTAAGAAATTCATCTTCTATGTCTCGTTTGGAATTCTATTACGACATGTAGTATGTCAGCAAGGACTAATGCTTGACCCAGCCAAATTTGCGATCATCATCAACTTGGCAGTTCCAACCACTGAAAAAAAGCTGCGCTCCATCCTCAGCCACATAGGTTACTATGGAAAATTCATCCAGGGGTACACTTTGATCACCGCTCCGATGGAAAAGTTGTTGAAAAAGGATGTGTTGTTCTTCTGGAATGATGAATGCTAGAAAATCTTCGGGCCACTCAAGGAAAAGATGGTTATTGCACCTATCTTGATATTCCCCGACTAGGTAAAGATCTTCCATGTCCACGTAGATGCGTCAGGGATCGCCTTGGGCGCTATCTTGGTGCAGCTTGGAGAAGGAGATATTGATCACCCAGTGGCCTTTGCTAGCAGAAATCTTTCGAACACATAATGTAACTATTCTACTATGGAGCGGGAGGGGCTAGAAATGGTATATGCCCTACAAAAGTACAGGCATTACTTACTTGGAGGGCACTTCAAGATGTTCACAGACCACTCGGCTTTGAAATACCTAGTTAATAAGCCTGTGTTGGTGGAGAAAATTTTTCGGTGGCTGCTACTATTTCAGGAATATGATTTTGAAATCATCGTGAAACCAGGGAGGTTGAACGTCGGACCTGATAATTTGTCCAAGATCGAGAATGGGGAAGATCCGACTAACTTGGACGACAGGTTGGTGGATGCACTGCTGTTTTCTATCAAGGTAATTGATGAGCGCTTTGTTGATATCATTGAATTCTTGACCATAGGGAAGGCCCCCGATGGCTATTCAATGCCACAAAAAAAAGGAATTGGTTGCCCGTGCAGCTGACTTCACTATCATTGCAGGACAACTCTACAAGCTAGGGGCAGATGAGGTGCTGCGAAGGTACGTTGTTCAACACGAAAGACTGGCTATCCTAGCTAAAGCCCACAGAGGAATTGTGGGGGGACATTACGTAGGTAAAGCTATTGCGCATAAGATATTAAGGGTTGGGCTCTGGTGGCCCACATTACACATGGATGCTCATACGTATTGTTGGGTCTGCGACGCATGCCAATGAAATGGGAAGCCCTCACTTCGGGATGAGATGCCCCTACAACGACAGATGGCCCTGCAGGCATTCAAAAAATTTGCCATCAACTTTGTAGGCCCCATTAATCCTCTAGAAAAGAAGACTAGTGCTCGGTATATCATTACTGCCACAGATTATGTTACCAAGTGGGTAGAAGCCAAAGCTGTCAAGAATTGTACTACGGACACGACGACGCACTTCATTTCTGAAAATATCCTAACCATGTTTGGGTGCCCAAAGATCCTAATGAGTGACAGAGGTACGCATTTCATTAATGAAACTATCAAGGCTTTGATTGAGGAATTCCAGATTCACCATGCAAAGAGTACCCCATATCATCCACAGGCGAATGGGACCGTAGAAGAATTTAATAAAATTTTGGAACATGCGCTCACTAAGGTTTGTATTGTACAATGGAGCGATTGGGACGTGCGCATCCCCTATGTACTCTGGGCCTATATGACTACATGTAAGAAGCTCACAGGGAAGACACCCTTTAGAATGGTCTACAAAAAGGAGGCTATCATGCCCATGGAATACATCATTCCCAATTTGTGCATCTCAGCCTTCACTAATATGGCGGACCCAAACATCAGGGAGGAATGCTTCGCACAATTGGTGGCCTTGGAAGAGGACTGGTTCATTTCTTAATTCCATCAACAGGTTTAGAAGGCATGGGAAAAAGCCTGGCATGATCGACATATTCGGTAGAAGGTCTTTTTGGAGGAAGATTTGGTACTAATTTACAATAGCCAGTTTGTGAGACACCCGGGGAAGTTCTGACAACACTGGTTAGGTATATATGTGGTAAAGGAAATTACCAATGGTGGTGCGGTCAGATTGGCCACGTTGCATGGCGATTCTCTCCCAGGATATGTTAATGGGAGTCGATTGAAGCCCTACAAGGACTCCTCGGTGCTGATCAAATGACTATATGGTCGGAGTAGTTGTATAATGGATGTTGCACGCACCTAGTCATGGATGCGCATGGATGGTGCGAAGGACTAGAGGTGCGGGTGGATGCGATACAAGCACAAGAGTTGTGCATGGTGGAACAAAATAGTCATTAAAATGGAGCAGGAGCATGGAAAACCATGCCTCCCGTTCGACGAAGCAGGTAACAAGCAATTAATGTGGCGATTTACAAGGGTTTTTTACCGTTCCCGTAATGATGAAATGCATTTAAGGATGTTTTTCCCTCCCTAAGGCTATAAGATGAGAACTGTTAGTTCCGCGAGATTGAATTACTGTCCAAATCTCTTGCGCCTCAACCACTTCGATAAATATCACCTCATATGTCTACTTGTCGTCTACATGACTAGCGAGCTACGCCGTCTGATAGTAGCAACATCGAGTTCATCTTCCAAGCAAGGATGACTGCTACAAACCCTAATGAGCCTCCGCCTGAAACAACGTCCAAGGAAATAAGATCTGATGAGGCCCTGGAAGTAACCCCTGAAGCATAGGAAATCATCTCGACCCCGACAAAGCAGAAGGGAAAAGAAAAGGTAAGACAGGCAAAGCAGGCTGGCGGGAAGCCTCGTACCTCCCTTCGGATTAGGTGTTCCTCTCAGAAAGTGCCTAAGGGGCGACCGCTTGCTGCATCCCAACGCCCAATGGCGCTCACAGCAGAAGGGCTACAGGCGACTTCGATGACTTGGTTACCACCTTATGTTAGGCCACGCAGAACAACAACACACATGCCCAACGTTGATATCGTTCGCGCCTACCTTCAGATGCCTCTGGTCCCAGAAGAAGTGCCCCAGCTGGAAGGAATGTTCGGTCACCTCCCCCATATAAAATTCGATGACCACGACCTGGGAACCTAGACGCCTTCCCTTCATTAGCCCCACACCTGTACCTGGAACAGGTCGTCGAAGATGATGTACTAAAGGTAAAGGCAACGGTTTGGGTCAAGGGACTAGCCGAAGCGGGCATCTTGAACTTGCTATGCCTGCCCCACTTTGGTCGATACAACATCACCAACCTAGTTGTTCGCCAACTGCTGGTACTCCTTCATGATGGATGCTTACAACTCCAGGGTTGCATATCGATTGATGTTGCTCTTATTCACCGAATTATTGGGCTTCCTATGCATGGACCCGATCCCAGGGAAGGTACCGGCAAGAAATTCAAGCACCATATTGTTGAAGATGTCCGAAAAAGGTACCATGTCTCACGCAACAAGCGAGGCTTTCAGATTGATACAATCAGTGATCCAAGGACACGCATGGGTACCTTACTTCTTGCCTACAAGTTGATGTGAAAATGCCTGGCAACGGCTGCCCCCACCCATGTAATTAAAATCACTGGCCAATGTTAAAAGAGAGTTTGTTTTAATTGGTACTAGTACCTGGTTGAAGAATTTCTCAACAATGGGTGCGAGGCTCAAGTTCAGGGAAAAGCTTTCTACTACTCTTGGCTGATCCTACTAATTGTCTTAGATGCATGGGAGACTCTAGAAGAAGCGATCTTCCCCCCTCTAAAGCCCGACATGTGTGAGCGGGCAGAGTTTTCCAACCTATGGGAATCAAAGGACCCCAAGCGGGTTGAGGAGAATAAGTCCTTTTGGATACTCTACGATGGGGCCATATCTGCGGCCATTGATTCCCAACAACGCCTGTCCCCAACAGTTTACAGCAAATATAAGCATATCACAGGATTTTAAGTGACCATACACAATGTGAAAAATTGAGCTCGTAAATATCACACCTAGCATAACCTTTCGTATATGACCACCGAAGCTGAGATTGAACGAATAATTGCCACTTGGCCACTAGAGTGGAAGGTCGCAACCCAGCCAACCGACCCGGACGTGGCAGGCACGTCTGGTTGCAACGCAGTATCAAAAGCTACCACTGCGCTTGGCACAACAACGGATTCGGTGCTTCCCGCCTCCACGCAGCAGCTGACCCCAAAAAGTACTACCACGCAGCCAAAACCAGAATCCTCGCTGGATCAACACATAAATGATATTGATGATGCAGGTACGTCAGTCTTGCATAGTCTCAAACGTACTTGCGAGCTGCCTCAGGGGCCTAGGAAGAAGCGTAAGGACAGTAAGACCGACACCAACACAAAGGTTATTTTGACGGAGGATGACCTTGACTAGATTGCCGACGTTGTCACCACTGCATCTACCGATCGATGGACTAGATTGCCAAGGACGTTGTCACCAAGGCAGTTGTAGAAGTCTTACAAGCAGAGCTATAGGCACTCCGATTCAAAACAGACACCCTTCAAGCGAGCATAGATCAAGCGAGGCTGACTCAAGCAAGTGTGGATCAAGTGAGGCAGACTCACGTGGGCTAGTCGGTCCTCGTTACAGACCTGACGATTGTCATGGACAACCGAATTTGCCCTCTCCCCGGCACTTCTTTTACAATGGAACCCGCGGAATTGTGCACCCAAGTCTAGGCATGCTCGTCTGTTGACCTTGATATTAGTCGACTGGTAGGTGCGCAGTTGCATGAATTATTTACCGCCATCACCAGCAAACTTCAGCACTGAGAACTCCGCGCATAGCGGCACCTCAGTGAGGCTGAGCAGACTATTATGACTCAAGTTGCCGAAGCCGCCCAAGTCTAGGCCGCGCACGTTGCCACCATCGTACAGCAAGCTGGCTTAGAGCAGCTGATCAACCGGCGTTGTGAAGACATGCCAAAAGTAATTCCCGCCTCCGCTAAGCCGCAAGTCAAGGTCGAGGGATTGGTCGCTTCCTTGAAGGTGTCTCAGAGTGAGGTACAGGTTGTCAAGGCTGATTTTGAACTTCAAATTGCATCATTACAGGCCAAGCTCCAACTTGAGACCACTCTGGAAGTGCGCGCCCAGTGAACAACCTTGGTTACAGAAGCCACAACCACTATTACGACGCAGATTAGTCAGGGCATCACTTTGTTTGGAACTATGGTCCCAGGTATAACACGACCCTCTCCTCCACCAAATCGATCAAGAGCTGCACCAGAAGGAACAAGATTTTGAACAGATGGAAGCCACGATGACCACCCTTGTTCTAGCCCAACAACTAGCCCGCCTTCGTACCAGCCACGTGCTTCACAGCGAAATTGTGAGACTCCAGCGCAGGAAACAGGTACTCAGTGACCACCTGACGCCCTGGGTTAATGAAGGACAGTGGAACTAGACCTTGGACAATGTCACTGCTGCAACTGAAGGACCAACTTCGCAGACACACTGATAAATATTGCACAGACCGACGCCGCGCAGAGCCGCAGAGCCTTCGTGTTCTGCCCCGTTATTATTTTATTTTGCAAATAAACATAAGCATTAAATTTTGTCTAAATCAAATACAATATACATGAACTGACACGGCTGTGCTGCCTTTTATTTTTCCGATTTTCCTATTGAGTAAAAAATTCGTTTGTCGGCCGATTGAGTAATTGGTTAACGATGCACCGGTATAATAGTTGGCCAATTACAATAAAATCTGGATTGTTGACCTTCAGATTGGTTTTTATTTTACTTTTTTATATATTTTTGCAAAATAAATTAATAAAGATTCAGATGTCTATAAAGATACCCATAAGGGGTCGCACATATAATAATTGTAAAAGTTGAAGTCAAGTAAAAAGAAAATATGGGTTTGGATCATGTTGTAAAAATTGAAGTCAAGTAAAAAGAAATTATGGGTTTGGATTATGTTTTAAAATTGTTTTTCTAATAGTTTAGTTTTTTTAAAGGTAGATTGGTCAATTTGTAAAGAACACGACCACTATTAAATAATTTCAGGGAAGTTGGGAGATAGCAGGAACCTTGACTTTCAGACAGCTTTTCGCAGGAAGGGAAATCACTTTATGACCATATCTTTGTCTGCTTCCAATAATTCAATGAGCGGAACCACCTTCTCTAGGTTAAGAAAAAGTTTTTTAATTGAAGAAATATTTTAAGAAAGCACTTAGCTTCTCGTTGTGTGCACTGTATTTCCATTGGCAGGGCGGGTGTCGCAAGCAGTTTGATGGGGGTATGGGATTGGTGGGTCAAAACGCATGTGATCAGCACGTCAATTCCAGGAATCCACGTTGACATCAGAAAGCGCGTGGGAATACGTCACCGCGGTTGCTGCAGTCATCTTACGCCGCCTCATCTACAATTCCAAAAATGAATGAATCTTTCACTTATCTCCAATTGACTGCCTTCCTTGGACGATTACGATAGCCGTACCATCATTTTCTAACAATTCTGTTCATATTCCAGTTTTGTTTGTTTATTTTTATTTAATCATTTGATTTTTGTTATTTAAAATAAGTTTTTGAAATTTTGTTTTTTATTATTTAAAATAAGTTTTTGAATTTTTTTGTTATGAATTCAACATTCTAAATACTCAAATTTGTAATTTCAATATATCTATACCAAATTCTTAATAAAAAAAAACACAAATTCACACAAAATAATCTTCTATTCATTAAAGTTTATGAGATACACATTCACAGAACTGCTGATCTTGGCTCTGCTGGCTTCATACATCTCACAAAAACCACAAGCACTTACTAAATATGGAATTATACACACTCTAACTTAACTTGCCTTTTCTAAAGCGATAGTGCGCCCATGTTCTTACTATGGAGGACTCACTTAACTTCTAACACACTCGACGAAGAGGAGTCATTGCTTTAGTGATGTGAAGTCTGCCATGTGTAATGCACCTCTGGCTTTTCCAGCGTTATAAGGACTTTAATAGTTTCTGAGGTGCATTACTGTGTTGTCTTGAAACATAAAATTCTCTTTTCAGGTAGATTGTAGGTTAGTTGTTTTTTTATTTTGAAATTAATTTGATTGAAAAGTAGAGGAGGAAAAACAAATTTTAGATTTTGAAATTAATTTGATAGAAAGGTAGAGGAGGAAAAACAAATTCACACACAAAATATAAAAAAATTTCTTACTTTTGTTCTTGAACTTAGTTCACTCAATTTAGCTTTGATACCAATTTAATGAAAGAAGAATTACAAATTTACACACAAAACAATCTTATATTCATTAAACTTTCTTACATACGAATTCACCAAGTTGGAGTTGGGACTCGTGGCTCTTCTGGCCTCATATATCTTACATTGATCCAATCACGAGTACATAATCATCACAGATACTAAATATGGAATTATGCAAACTCTAACTTGTCTTGCCTTGCCTTTTCTCTAGATAACTACTCCATGCATATTCACACACAACTTCTAATACTGGGTTATTAAATTAAAAAACCAAAAAATTATAGAGAAAAAATATTCCAAAATATATAACAATATGCTAATCATATGTTATATTAGGGTTTGTCTAGGGAGATCACAAATTCTCTCAAATTAGAGATTTTTTGAATTTGGTAAAATAAATTCAAAACATCAGAATATTGGAATGTTTGAATTTTTTTTTTTATGGTGGAAATAGATTCAACACCATCAAAAACTCAGAGACAACCAAAATCCTAAAATTTGATAGCTAGAATCTAGATTATCAAAACATTTGTCATAATCTTACCAAAATTTTCATTATTTTTCGAACTAATTTGTGAATATTTTTATTATGTTATATATAATTGGCATATTAACTCTGTCTACCGAATCCATCCGTTTTTTATAGGCTAAGGATTTTGAAATTTTGCAATGCAATATACATTCAAATTTGTGCCGTCTTTGTCAATGCCACTCGAGTATTTTTTAGATTGTAGTATTTATGCTCTAGCGTTAGCAACAAGACTCGAACGACGCGGGATCGAATCACGTCTCATGTATTGCCAAAAGGAACAAAAGAAATTGTTTACGTATTGGCAGAATACAGTTTTCTTGGATAGGATATTTCATATCAAAATCACTCAGTAGTTTTTAGTGTGACTTTTTGAAGGCTTTTATGGTGACTTTTTACAGTGTAATTTCCGGTAGAAATTTATTGAAAAGAAAAGTTTGATTACTAACTTTGCACAATTGAAGTGTCTTAGAGGTTTTTGAGTGTGCTGAATCTATATATAGAATCAAAAAAACTAGTTTGAATAACAAAAACCAAAATTTTACCTCTAAATTTTTGAAGAATATTCAAGCACCTAAAACTTCAAAAGTCCCACTAAAGACAACTCCTCAAAATAATCAGAGGGCGCAAATGGTGGGTCAAAGATTTGGGATTGTGCACAACAGCTGGAGATACCTTCAAAATACAGTGCAGACATTGAGATGCGGATATGCATACAACATATTAATGATAATCATGCGGTTGCACACGCGCTTACAAAATAGTGAAAGCCGCTTAAATCTGTCGCGAAAGTGGAAAAGCAAAGAGAAAGAATGTACACACAGGGGCCGATGCTTTCATTTTCGGAGTGCTCCACTTCTGCAGGGGCATTGGAGGGAAAGAATATACGATCAAGAAAATGTGAAAGAGATTCTTGTGACAGCGGCTGTGAAAATGCTGCAGAGCCTGAAGTGTCCGAGCCGGAGAGGATTTATAATCCTGGAAGTGCAGAGGAAGAAATGAAGGTATCGCCATGGCGTCGAGAACATATGTTTGAGAAGGCGGTGACTCCCAGCGATGTCGGCAAGCTCAACCGTCTCGTGATCCGAAAGCAGCACGCGGAGAAATACTTTCCTCTAGACACAGAGGCGAATGAGAAAGGGCTGCTGCTGAGCTTTGAAGACAGCACGGGAAAGCCATGGCGATTTCGATACTCATACTGGAATAGCAGCCAAAGCTATGTGCTCACAAAGGGGTGGAGTCGGTTCGTGAAGGATAAGAAACTGGACGCGGGAGACGTTGTGTCTTTTGACAGAGCAACCCACCTAGATGCAAATTTACAGCGCCTCTTCATCAATTACAGGCGGAAGACTTTTAGCGCCACAGCTCTGCCGTCAGGACTGCCGGTTTCTGTCAAATGCCCTCTTCAATTGCGTAGCCCCTTCCAATTCCCATCAGATGCCATTGGCGGCACCCATGCCCAGCAGCAACTTCCTTCTTCTCGTGCCTTAAATGGCGGCCCAAAGCGTTTGCCGCTTTTCTGGCCAGCCAGCAACAGAACCGGAGAATCCAGCCGCGGCGCAGGCGAAACGCGGGCACTGCAGGCGAACGCTCACCCAATGGATTTTTGTTTCATCACAACGGACGACAAGCCAAGAAATGGTACTATTCACGATTCAGGTTTCCCCGTCTCCATCAAGAGGTCGTCTAATAGTAGCGATTGTGGGAGTCCTGCGATGGGCACGGCGATTTTAGTGAGAGCGCCTCCTGTAGTTGCAGCCATCCAGTTCAGTTCTTGTGGAATATCACGCAACGATCCATCACGGCGCCTCGAAAATAAAGTTCCGGAAGTTGCTGCTACGAGTTTCGACCACTGCACCTCTAAGAAAGTACTGAGGTTGTTTGGTGTTGATTTGGAATGTGGGAAATTACATGAGAATTATGAAGAAGAGATTCTTATTATTCCGCCATCTGACCATCTCTTCCCACGAAATTCAAAACGCGATCATTTAGATGAGCAGAGAAGGCGCTAAACAAGTGAAATGGAATTTCAGAATGCAGGGCGATTTTGTGTGTTCAGTTTTGTTCAAGATTCATTGCATTGGTAGTTTTTGAACCATCTGTGGTTCATCTTTATCATGTAGTACATCAAGATAGAAAAATGATAAATCGTCAAACGAAAAAAGGAATTATGAAAATTTGAGGGGTGCATCTTTATGTTATGTTGATTACAGATTGTTGGAATAATCTGAGATTTGAACTACATAGCGAAAGTCAAATAAAGTCAAATAATTGATCTTGCCCCATAGGATCAGATCCCAAAATATTACAAGAATCTACAATTTTAATCTGAGAGCCAATAACTACAAATATAATGCATATATACATAAGAAAAGCTCAACTTGAAACAGAATTGAAACGACGCTGAGCTCAGTGCATAAAACTCTGCCACAGCCACAGTTTGAACTCACCTTATCGTTACTGTATATTAACGAATGTAGCGTAGGGACGATGGATGAAAAACAAAAAGCTTTGTCGGTGATAATTTCAATTATTGCATTGCTATAGGATGAAGGACGGTAATTCGTAATGCCTAAATCAAATGATTTGGCACGGGCAATGATACACACATAATTTTAATAATCAATTTAAAGAAGGGGAGGTGTCCGACCATGATTTCTGTTTCCAAATTGGTTTTATTTTTATGATTTATTGTTCTTGGTCTTTCTGCAATATATGCTATTGCTCCAACAATTCAACGTAATGGGATATCTAATGTATCTTTAGACCGACTTGGATTTCTGTACTCATCATCCTTTCCTAATTCAATGAATTCAATGATGATGCAGAATATTTTGTGTTTTTTCAAATGACTTACTTTTATTATTTTAAAATTGGCCTGGTTAACTTAAAAAAAAAGATTACACATGTTTTTTCAAATGTCGTACTTTTTATTTTTAATTTGGCTTGATTAAATAAAAAATATGATAACACATGGTATAGACACCATATTTTAACTTAGGATTTTTTTTTTTCTTTAATCCATTTCAAATAATAAATCTGTTATTTCATAATTTAAATGCAATTAACAATCTAGTCATTATGCTTTTATATTTTAAATGCAATTAACAATGTAATCATTATGGCTAAACAAAATTATGAGTTGTGAACTTTGACACCAATAAATGGTCTACTGTTTTCTGACTTTATAAGTTTGTTAAATTTATACAAATTATTTTAATAATTTTTTTTTGTGAATTTGATTTCCCAAAATCAATATTGTTTTACTAATTTTGTTAAACATGGTATCTTTAATTTTGTTAATATTTATATATAAAAATTACTATCAAAAGTAATACATGGGTAAGTAGTCATTGTATCCCCCAATTTTCTAGGATACTTATTATGCATTAAATGTCTCACACCCTAAGATATTATGTTCTCCACCTCAACCTAGCATATGAGTACACCTTTCACCCTTGTACCTATTTAAGTGATTCATTTTTACCTAACTCAATGTGTCATTTCACTATAACATGTAAGCCTAATAACAAATATTAGAACAAAATAACCTCAAGCTAGTATACAAGTACACCTATCACACTTGTACCTATTCAAGTGGTTCATTCCACAACTTGAGACATCATATGTTATTGTGCTAGATGTATGTCTGAACAACACGTCTTACAACAACATTAGGGAATACATCTTGGACCAAACATTCCACATTGTTCATGCACTATCGAGATTCTCCATAACACACTACCTCTTTCACAAACCTTGGAAACAACTACTTCAACCTTCATTCTCTTTTCCATGCATCTTTTTCCATAGTCCTTTAGTTGTTTTCTCACAAACCATATTGACGTAAACATTCACATTCTTTGGTAGGTACTTCATTCTATTTTCCGTGCATATTTTTCCATAGTCCTTTAGTTGTTTTCTTACTAACCATATTCAAGTAAACATTCACATTCTTTGGTAGGTACCCTTAGATTGTAGGAGTGGTCTTTCTGTCCAACAATTTCCAAGTTTCATCCATCATCAATGAGGTTTTCTTTGCCACTCTCTCAATAGTAAACATCCATCCTTTAAAATAATTATATCTTCCATGCGTGATTTTCATAATGCTAAATTGGCCTCATTCAACTTCTCCATATCAATCATTGCAATGGTCTCCATATTACTTAACAGATCTAGCTTATAAAATAACAACAAAACCTGTAACTTTGATATTAGTGTTAATAAAAATAAAAGTAAAAAGATAATGTTAGAAAGAAAATGATAACAAATAAGCATTAACAACACATGACACCATTTTACCAAAAAAAAAAAAACTCAATAAATTTATTATTCCATTTTATTAAATCAATTAGTAATAAATTCATTATGTCTTAAATAGATTGTATTAGCATTTTAATATCATGGACAAAACCATGGATTGTCAAAACCAGAAACTTAATGATTAAATCAAATTTATCTTAAATAACCTATATAAATTCACAATTACATTCCAAAATAAAACTTCACAATCACACTCCCAAATGAAAATTCTCAATCACATTCCAAATACATTTTAAACAATGAATATTCAATCTCATTCAAAATAGTATTACCAAATTCTAAATACATGAATCATAAAAATATAACGATGTCAACTAAATACATAATATTTTTAATATCTATAATAATAAATAAAATAATATCCTTAATAATTATAAAATAGTCAACAACCTTCTAGGGATTTAGCATGGTGCTCATCAAATCAATGCACGTACATATTATATATTTGACATACTTCATCCCATTTCCTTAATATCGATTTTAATTAGAGACATGAGATGTGTCTTTCACGTGTAGATTGTGTTAGGGTCCTATAATAATAGGGTTCATAATTTTGAATTGACTATTTTTAGTCTTGTAATATTGTATATACTTTTGCTTTCTGCAAATGTTTTCCATATTAAAAAATGAAAAAGAGGGTATGTACTAAAAGAATAATCAAAAGGCCTAAAGAAAGAAAGATTAAAAAAGATATAAAATATGAACCCAAAAAAAAGAAACTAAAATAAATTCTGAAAGTGTTGCACATTCAAATGCCACTACTCTTAGTTTATTTTACTTTTGCAAATAAAATTATGCGCAACTTGTCCAAAATGCCACAATTCATGATGATCATGCAATCTAATCTTGATCATTCATGCCTTTAAATTTATGTTATAATAGTTAGTGAATAAAAATCTGACCAAACCATTTAATCTTGGCAGATCAGTAGTTAGGTAGAAAATACAAATGAGCTCATAAGTTTAATCTGAGTGATTGGAAGATATAAGGTTAGAAATAAGTTAGTTTTCTTATCAAAAGAAAATAAAAGGGTCAACAAGCTCAAATGCGCCCAATAAAGGAAATAAAAAATGTTAGGATAAATAAAGGGTAGGTAGAATACTTTTCAAGAATTATAGGAAGTATCATTTGGTTTATCTTTTATCACTAATATCTTTCTAACATTTCCCCTTATCCTAAATTCCTTTGCTAAAACCCTTTTTCCCTCCTAAAAACCCTTTTTCCTTTGAAAATTCCCTTGCTAAAAACCTCTTTCCTTTGACTAACTCTGTCTTTTCATAAAACAAGAAAAACCCACTATTCAATAGTTCAGAGCACGAAATATTAAAGTGGACGCCCATTTTTTTAACTTAACCCCTCCGCTTAATATATTTCATAAATCCCCATATCATATTAACCCTTCCGCTTTATTTATTCCTCGACCCCCCCTATTTCATTTTTTAAGCCTACTGCTTATATATTTCATAACCCCATATTTTAATTTCACAAACCCTCCACATAATTAATTACCCGACCCCACCTCTCTTTGAAAACCCCCAAATCATCCTACCGCCCAATCACCGTTGATCTAATCTAATGGCCCATGAACCATTTCTCACCTCCCGACGTCCAACATTTAAAACCAAGGGCGGGGAGGTCTGGGTGGTGGTGCGAAATGGGTGGTTCTCCCTGCCATGCGACGCTACCACGTTCTATCTCACCCCCCCACCCCCAAACCGCCAAACTAATTTTTGTTGTGTGATAAACCACTAAACCGCTTCCAAGGCATTGCGATAAACCACCACTATTTGAAATATTAGAACCCCCACTCCATGTGATAAATCCTAAAGTCAAAAAGTAATAAAACCCCACCCTATACCATTATTACATTATCTCTGTCTGTTTCCGAGAAATACCAAAAGCCTTTACCAACCAACATTGAAGCCCACAGCTACTTGGATTCCTTCGGTAGACCAAATTCACGATTTTCTGGGTAATTCTGAGTACTTGAAACCATTAAATAAGCCATTGTATTAATTCATTGAAACAAATTAATGGCTTCCCAAAGCATCCAGACTGTAAACTCTCTTCAACCAGCACTGTTAGATGTCAACCACTCCCTTTTGGCTAATAAAGACTTCAAAATACATGACACTGTGACTGATAGCAACCTTTTGGAGCTCCATTGTTGGAGTCATGATAAATTTGTTGATCAGGTAGATGATATTCATCGGTGAGACTCTAACTTGCCCAAATACACATTTCCACAGACATATCAGTTCCCTGAACTCATCAGACTGTGCCAAATCAGCTATTTGCCAAATGAAAGAGCCATAGTCACCCCTAACCAAGAAATCCTATTTACTATCACTGCTCAATCTATTAACCAAATGCTGCAAATTCCATCACAACCAAAGGGAGTGCCTTTCTCCATTGAAACCCTCACTGAGCTTTACCTAAAGCTAAATTTCCCTAAAAGGTTTCAAACTTTCCTCCCTCAATCAGATGAAACTCCTAAAAACAACCCTCCATACTCTGCTACCATGTTTTCAGAACGAACTAGACAAATTGTGACCATGTTGTCATGTATTTTGGGATATTTCACTGATGAGTGGGTAAATGAATCCATCATGGGTTTCCTTTCTACCTTTTGCCCAAGCCAGCCTCCATCTATACTCTTCAACTTTGCCCAATTCCTGGTAGATATTATGCATGATCAACTGATCAAACTGCCAGAAGAAGGAGTGTTCAAATACTCCTCAATGTTATTCCATTTTTCCATATATTTTCAATCAGAAAGGTTTGCAGTCAACCTACAAAAACTGAACAGAGGGTAATCCCCAGTGTGTTATCTTTTGGACATCCTTGATCAGAAAGGATTCCACTGAATTCAGTTTCAAAGACTTTATTGATTCTTTTATATATCCAATAGTTATTATGCTTAGCAATAGCATTCAGCCCAGAATCAGTGAAGAAATCAGAAAGGTTCTACAGCTATCAGATCAGATCAAAACAGGAGACTGGTATTTATACCAAAATCACAAAAAAATTAGAGTGTATGGAAGCCAACTAGTTCCATACAAGCTTCCCAAATACCTCCCAATGAGGATATTTGCTTTAGAGTACATCAGGCAGATCTTGAATTATGATGAAATCAATTTCCTTTCAACCAAAAAGAAAACCCAATTCAAAATAAAAAATCAATTAGGGCCTTTTATATGCAACAGTAGGAATGCTGGAAAGGAAGCAGACAGATGCCTACAAGTGTTAAAGTTCAGCAACAATTTCAAATGGTCATATGAACCCTTGGGTGTCAGAAGCAAATTAAGAGTTAAGTTCAAAGTTCAAACTGACCCCTTTCATCCATGAATCTAAGCCTGAGATTGAGAAATATTCCAACCAGTCAGAGTGGTTGGAGAACACTCTAAGGGATGTAGAGGAGCAGCATGATGCTAGTTCCATCCTGCATACTCCAGACCCACAGGACAGAAATTCAAAAAGGGCTAGAGAAGAAGGCTCGTATTCAGCAAAAACTACATCTCATAGTAAATTCAAGCTTATGTACAGAAAGAAAACAAAGCTAAATCTAGTGATAGAGCAAGAAGAAACCATTGAAACAGATATTGTTATCAGGGATGATGCACCTACAACACATTCAAAAGAAACACCTCTGCCATCAACTTCCAGTGCACAAATCATTCAAAAACAAAACAGTGAGGAGATTTCATCATCCAACAAGCCAGTTGAGAAAGAAAAAGATATCATGGAGAAATATAAAGAGATTAAAATAAAAAATGAAGCATTGAAGGTTGTTACATATGCACAATACCTGAAGCAAACTCCTAGTGATCAGAGTAGGTTGCTTTCAACTTTTGACCTCAAAACAAGGAAGATGGAGATGACATTTCTACAGCCAAAGGTACAGGCCCCCAAAACTTCAGCAGACTATACTAAGACAAGCTTTGAAGTTCCTGCCAAGGACATGCATCCAATTGACCAAATTGAATTCCACAAGCAGGCAGGAGAGATGATATATTCCACCATGACACATAAAGCTTTAAGTGTTCAGAAGTGGCAGAACTCTCTAGAAAATATAAAGTCACAGTTAAA